>PVIR01001776.1:24905-69490 GCA_004026965.1 Petromus typicus
ACAGGGTCTCGCTTTGTGGTTCAGGCTGGCCCTGAGCTCAGCCTCAAACTCACATCACAATCCTCCTGCCTCTGCCTCCCGAGTGCTGGGATTACAGGCGTGAGCCACCACGCCCGGCACTGTGGTATGTGGTACTGGTTGCTGCTGGGTGTGGGTCTCCACACCCAGTATTGTTATGTGGTTATCGGGGAATCGAACCTGGGCCCTTGCGCTTGCAAGACAGGTGCCGGAACCACTGAGCTAACTCCCCGGCCCGAAATGTTCTCCTTTTTTAAGACTTTTTTTGTGTGTATAGTGTGTATGCCTACTAATGCCAAGGGTCCTGCTTAATATATCCTAATAATATGATTTGCATATTTTTCTTTGTGCTCCCTAATGAAACAGATAAAGGAGCTTATTTAAATCCTTGAAGCAAATGGCTATGGATCCTTATTTTTTTTCCTACTAGGGGATCAGGTTAAGCATTATTCATTCATTTCTTCTTCCTTTGAACTTGAAACATTTCTATGAGGTTGACATATTGCAACCAACAAGGGTGTATCACAGACTTGAGAGTTATAAATTATTCAGGTAGAATTGAAATAGAATGCTGGAGCATTCAAATAAATCCAATTCCCCCTTCCTTGTTAAGAATAAACTTTTTTATCTGTACCTGTTTATGCAAAATCCCTGACTCCTCAGAGCATCCAGGGTTGATCCCGTTTGCCTTCCACATGCATGCGAGACACTGTGTGGAGGTGCTGTGCCTGAGATCTCGAAGACCGGGGCGCAGCTCTGGTTTGTTGTTGACGCTCCACTATTCCTGCCAGTTTTGAGTAAGGAGGTCAGAGAGACTAAGGATCAAGTTGTTTCTCCTTGGTTTGTACAGGCATAGGTCATGTTTGAGTGACAGAACTGGACAAATATTCAAGTATGTCTGGGCTGGGTAAAAATGAGCAGCAAAAACAGCCTTTGCCTCTGTCTGCTCCAAGGACTGTCCAGGCAGAGTGAGGCCAGGTGAGAGAGAGGGCGGATTCTGCTGCCCCAGTGCTCACAGCTTTCTGTGGTCATAGCTGTAGCCGGTTGCCATCCCCCAGACCTTTCTTCCACGTGTGGCATTTCCTCTGAAGTAAGTGGAGCTCCAGGAGGACAGGGACCTGGCAGGCTGCCTGTGGGTTAGTCAAGCTCACAAAAATAAAGAGACGCAGAGCTGGGACTTGGCATGTGGTTGGAGCAGACGCCTCTGAAAGTTTTCCAGAGTATGAGGCATGACTGTCCACAACAGGAGGGCCAGCTCTCCCCTCTCCCAGCTCTCCGCACGTGGCCTTCTTTTGAAGTTCTTGCCGGTGGCTGACTTAATAGGCTGATGGTTTCCTACCTACAGGGTATGATGTGAGAAGAAGCAGGACAGCTACAAAATGCCTGGCAGGTGCCTGGGGAGCTGGTCTCGAGCTCTTTCTGTAGCTCACTGGATGCTCTGTGCCACTGACCACCGCTGGGCCCTTGCTCTTGCTGCCTTCTGCATCTGGAAACATTTCTTTGTTTGTAATAAAAGAAACAAGAAAAGAAGAAACTATCAGCATTTGAAGTCCTAATGGAAGCATGACCTGCTTCACAGAGCAGTCCTGTATACCTTCCCCTTCAATCAAGGTCAACTTGACCATGACTTCCCTGGCATGCGCCGCATCAGGACCTCATGTAGAGTCCATCTCCAGTGTAAGGGCAGCAATAACTGCCCTGTACTTGTCACTGAAATGTCTGCATTTATCAGGTGTGGTGTAGCAGGCCTATAATCCCAACTCTTTGGGAGGCTGAGGCAGAAGGATCACAAATTGAAGCCAAGTTCAGACAACTTTGCAACTTAATGAGTCTCTGACTCCAAATTAATGTAGATTAGCATAAACTCTGAGTTTTGCCCTCAGGATCATAAAGAAGTCTGTGTTCTTTAAGAAACAGAACCCTTAAGAAAGAAAATGTATCTCAGTAACCTTGGCTTCCTTAGAATCTAGCAAAATATCTGGATAAGAATGGATAATCAATAAGCATTTATTGAAAAGATCAATGAATGCGTGAGACTTAAATAGATCTTGAATTCTAGGAAGTGTTTCACCATTCTGTGTTGCTTTGGGTACATGATCCTAGAGGAGGGCCTCAAATTCTAAGCTAAAATAATATTTGGCAGATTTATTTTATCTCATCTTCAACTATGTACTACACAGCACTTGGATCATAATATTTCACATGGTAAGTACTTGAGAAATATTTATGAATGAACGAAAGATCGAAGAAATGTCATTTTTTGGCTTGAGGATCTAGGTGGCATCCTATGAGAAAGTCAGCTTCTGTAGTGGAGCCAGAATGAAGAATGACAGACAATTCTGAGGGTTGGAAGGATAGCTACTACCCCTTCAACTCTAAAATTAATCAGAGACATTCAAAGTACAGTGCACTGAGGAAAGATCAAGGCAAGACATCACTGTCTCCTCAAGCCATCCCATCGCTGTTGATTAAGGAGCACATAATAAGCATATTTTAAAAGATACTAATATTTCTCTTGTATTTTTATGTATTTATGATCAGGTTTCTAGATTATACAAAATACTGTTGCAACACAACGGAAAATAAAGGGAAATTATTGTTGAATTCTGACTTTCAAAAGAAGATTTTTCAGTAAGAGAAGAGCCTTGTGTTACTGAGTGAGAAATTTCTAAATCATGCTTGTTTCTATCATTTTTTTCTTTTTTTGAGACAAGGTCTTACCATATAGCTCAGGCTGGCCTCAAACTCATAACAATTCTCCTGCCTCAGCCTCCCAAGTGCTGTATTTACAGATGTGCACCACCACATCTGGTGCTTGTATCTACTTGATCTATCAAGACTTGTTTTATTTTTTGTTTATTTTGGTTTTTTGGTACCAGGGATGGAAGGTAAAACCTTGCACTCACAAGGCAGGCACCAGAACCATAGAAAAATCCTCAGCAAGGTTTGTTTTAATATAACACATTTTGCAGTTTTATGTAAGGTAAAAGAAAAGGGCATATAAAAGAAAATTTACTCCTCCTAGAACTAATTGTGGATAGTACAAAGAGACAAGAGGTACAAGAGAGAAAATAGTTGAATATCTCGTCTCTGTGTCTTCCAAGACCCACACGGTAAGGAGGGACATGGGACCAGAGTGAAATCATAGCATCCAGTGGCTCACCACTTATTTTGGTAGGAGACAACTGACCCTCGAGCCATGTGAGGCCTTGTGAAAAGACTTGAGAAACGTACTGCTCAGGTTGAAGAAAGCACAAGCTTGTACACCTGAAGCCCCTTCTCTCCCATACTCACAGAACTCTCACCAGCTCCTGAGGTGGAGATGGAAGTGAGCCTGCAGCCGCAGAGCCGCGACAGACAGCTGGCACCAGAGGCTGCAGATCTGGCCACGACTCAAAGGGGTCTTCCCAGTGAAAGCGGGGTGGGAACGGGCAAGTCTTGAGGGAGGGGCTCATTGAGAGAGCAAGCCAAGCAGAAATAGACCCAGAGTACATCAGCCACAGATGTCAGCTGTGGGTGCCAGCTGTGGACGCCAGCCACGGGGTGGTGCCAAGCATTCCTAAGCAGACACCAGGCACCTCACACCCAAGCACAAGTGCAGATCGAGGGGCTCCCTTCCCCCAGCTCCATAGACCAAGGGGCCCAGAGCGAGAAGTAAGAAAGGGAGTGGAGAGCGCTGACATCATGAAAACCCGGACAGTGCAAAGATTCTGCATAAATGACTGAGGTGGGATGGTTATAGTGATTGTAGGATGTTTTTCTAGTCAAGCACGTGGAGGGCTCATGAAAAAAATATCAGATTATGTAGAAAGGAAGAAACTAGCTCATTTCTTTGGGCACCTGTGTCACATGAGTAATTTTGGAAGGGCCGCCGCTAGCAGGCAGTTTTGATCCCTGTCAGCACAGCCAGGGAAGCTCAGGAAGAATATGGTTTCAGCGGAAAGCTAGAAGTGAGTTCTCCGTACCTCACACCGTCACAGTGGGCTTCCTCAACTGGGGCTGCTCTACAAGTGTGCTATGCCTCCATACTGTCCTTTAGTTATTCACTTCCTAGCCTTCTTTCTCTCCATCTTCTCTTCTATCATTTCTTGTCCCCCTTTTCTTCCTGCCTGAAGACAGAAAATGCACACAGGTGGACAAATCATATCAGAACAGCTCTGCTGTGAGCTTTTTGGATATTTAGAAGGAGAAGTGAGCCCAACTATGGAATCTCTGCAGTAGCACTTCTGTGACAGAGTTATAGATGTTCCTAAGGGACTGTGTGATGGTCTTATCCATCAGTTAAATATTTTCACCTCAAAGTCAAGAGGGAAACATGGAGAAGGAAGTATAAAGGTCTTCAGAAAGAAGACTTCTCGTGTAGCTGATGAATACGTTAGTGCACTGAAGAAACCCTCTAGAAGTTTAGCAAGTGGAACATTCCTGGTGTACTACGTTAACTCCCGTAACCTAATATAATAACCATAAGGAAAAAACAAGTCATGCTCTCCAGAGACTATCTATAGTCATAGGAAGAAGATGTGGGACTTTTGAAATAATTTGGAATGTCAGTTGGACTAATAGCAGAGTCCCCATTCTGAAGTAAGAAATGTCCTTGCTTTGAGTTTTTCACGCACACAGTGAACCTGTCCCAGTGACCTTTCTGAGTGTTTAGCAAGGGACAAAGTCTTGGAGATAGGAAGCAGGACAAAATCCTTGCAGTTGCAGGGTCCACCTACAGGACAAAAGCAAAAGAGTAATAATACTGCCCTGCTCCACTTCTTCTTGAAGTTTGGGTGATCTTTTAATTCAGAAAAGGTTGTTTCTCAAATCAAATTCAGTTTGAAGCAATTTTCAGCCACCTGAGTGGGCAGAGAAGGCTTTGTATTAAACAAATGTCTTCCTTAGAGATCGCTTTCTGCGTGTCATAGCCCACTGATGGGTGAGGGAATGACAAAATTGAGCTCCTACTGTGTAACAAGCACTCCCTGAATTATTCCATGTGACTTATTTCATTCAATCCTCACCACAATTCTGTAGCTTCAAATGCTGCCTCCATTTAACAGATAAGGGGTCATTTAGCCCGGCTCCTGGAGTGATTTCCCAAGTTACTGCAAAGAGATGTTTGTTCCTTTTGCTCCCAAAGCTCCCCGGAAGGGCAATCTCCAGCCTGTCAGTGTGGCCCATTTCTACAGCGCTCCTCTGAGAAGTTTGAACCTAAGTTGTCATCTGCCGTCCAAGCCTTCCTCAAATTACTGATGTCTCAGTGATGAATCTGTGAATCCTGTGCACAGACTACAGGGAGTTCCCTGACCCCAGTCAAATAAGATAGCATCAGATGGAGGGAGCTTAAAGGACAAGTGAGACGTGAGGAGCTGGGGGACTGACCTTTGTTCTATAACTATTAAACATAGAAATTTTATTTTTCTTATTATACAATGACTATTTGCCCCCCCCTTTTTTGAGACAGGGTCTTGATTTATAGTTCAGGCTGGCCTTGAGCTCAGCCTCAAACTCACATCACAGCAGTCCTCCTGCCTCTGCCTCCCGAGTGCTGGGATTACAGGCGTGAGCCACCACGCCCGGCACTGTGGTATGTGGTACTGGTTGCTGCTGGGCGTGAGTCTCCACACCCAGTATTGTATGTGGTTACCGGGGATCGAACCTGGGTCCTTGCACTTGCAAGACAGGCTCCAGAACCACTGAGCTAAATTCCTAGCCCAACCCCTTATTTTAAATAATAAAATGTTCTATCATAAAGAAAATGAAATTTCTCTGAAATCTTATCCTGGCTCAGGGCTTTAGCTCAGTAGCACTGTGCCTACCTTGCAAACACAGGGATCTCTGGTACTGCAAAAAACAGAAAAGAAAAAATTTCATCCTGAGGGTGTTACCACGAGGTATGGCTCTTTGGTAGGAAACTTCCTTGGAGGAAGCGTGGCTGTGTCGTTATGTCTACCACTGCCAGCTAGCAGTGGGATTGGACTTAGTTTGAATGAGTGAAAAGAGCACATTCACCTGGATAGTACTCTCTGCTCTGACCTTGGGAAATTAAATTTTCTCATTTTAGTTTCCTAGTTGTTAAATGACACAGCAGCACTGACTCCTACGGCTACAGGGTGGCTTAGATATGGCTCACAACACGGTGCATGGCACAAAGTTGGCATCTGCTAACTGTGTCTAATTGAGTAGCACACATATTTCCAAATGAGGATCTTTCTGTCTGCAGTATACCATTACCAGCTGCTGAGACAATTCACGACCTCCGTGTTATTTTTTTCTGCACTGAATTAATGGTTGGACTTCGGGTGCACAGTTTACACAATCAGCTCTTGATTAAAGCTGTACAAAGTGTGGATAGCAATTTTCTTGTTTGTGTATTCTTTATAGAAAGATTGAAGCAACTCATAATATACACTCTAGAGTCATAATACTTTATACTTTTCAAACTTTCAAAATCAAATTTACTTTTGAAATGAAAGCCTATCACCGGCCTGCCTCACTTTTGATAAACGGAGGCCTGGAACCTGGCTTCTGAAGGCCTTGGGTGGGGGTGGGGGTGACGCAATGTGAGAGCCTGGCCACGGGGGAGGCCCCGCTGCCTCATGAATGCCCTGACATCCCACTTGGTTTGGTTGAAAAGCAAGACTCAGAATCTCAGACTTTGTGACTGCCAAAGTCCTGTCACTCTCAACGTGCTCGTTTCCAGCTGCCGTCCACGATGCCTCTTCAAACAAATTATCCTGCGACGACTGATTATGCCCCACTCCCTTTAGATGGCCTTCAACCGCAGTGGAGAGTTAGACAGAAATACTGTCTGACAGATGATCCTTCTTGGGGCCAGAAGGCTTAAGGGCAGCATCGCCCAACAGACTTGCCAGCATGGGACATGCATGGGGCCCACACCTAACAACTGTGTCGGTGGTAACGAGTTGACGGGCTGAAACACTGAGCTGCTTCCAGTGTGCCAGCGACCTCAGGCTTTAGAGCAAGGGCATGTCCGGACTTCTCTTCCTAAGACCCCGCAAACAAGCAAGCAGTTTTGTTAATTGTCTGTCTGCTTCTAGCTGGAGTCTGAGCCTCACAAGGGTGAAAAATTTTTGTCTGCGTTGTTTACAGCTGTGTGTCTAGCTTCAACACGTATATCTGGTAAACAACAGTACTTGATTCAGATGAATGGATATAAAAGGACTTCCTAACAGTTATGTCTTTCTCCTAGTTTTCCTTATGGAAAAAAGAAACCATACCCCATAAACATATGCAATTATGATGTGTCATTTAAAAATAAGAAAATGAAAATAAAACATACACAAAATAAGAAGGTAGCAAATATGCATACTCTAAGTATCTGACTTATAAAAACCTGAGATACACCCTTTTTTATCAATGTGAAAGATGTACTACAGTTTACAAAAAAGCATTATAAATGAGGAAAAAAGGTTCTTTATTATTTACTCTTACTATCCTACTCACTAAGAGATTTGGACTGAATCACTTTACTAAGAACTAATTGATTTATCAGAAAAAAAAAATGGTTTACCTGATAGAAATCGATGAGTTTATTGCTTATATTTTGAAGTATGGGAATTATTTAGTGGAAGATATAGAAGTATTTTGCCTTCTGATGAAGCCATCAGACTAAAATAGTTTCCCTTTTTTCTTTTTCTTCACCTGTTTGAAAGTGTCTGCCCCCTGGCACAGTGAGCTGAGGCTGATGCTTTTCCCCCATGGCACTTGTTGCCACCTGGTTTATATTCAGCGGCTGCTGTTTAGCCGGAGTTTACCTGTCCCCTGGCTCCGTTGTAAGCAGGGGCTCTTGTCACTTTTGCTGCGGCGTTGTGTCCAGTGTTTAGAATAGTGCTTGGAATGTAATCAGTACTTAATACATAGTTGTCAAATAAATGAATTAATTCAAACTTACATCACAGGTCCCAATATCCATTCAAACATATCTGAGGGCAAGTGATAGGAACAATGGGACTTGATCCCTCAAAATGCATCCTAGATAAAGGATGTCTGTACCTGGATGGGCATCGGCTCAGTCCAGGTCCTCTTTTACAACAGTTTCCCTCTGGTATTTAATATCTCTAAGACCTGGTATTTGCAAAATAGAAATCATAATAGTCACCTAATAAGGAGATTGTAGAAATAAGGAGAGATGAGAACCAAAAATGTTCTTTCTGAAACTGGGAAGGCAGAAGCAGCATGAAGTCTTGTGTGCTGGGTGCGCTGTCTGTGGATGGGAGTGGCTGAGTCACACTAGTCACTGAGTCCAGTCTGCTGAAGAAGCTCCTAACAGGCGCTCTGTTGTCACAGCAAATTCATGAGACAGAAACCTTTCCTCTGAAATAGGGGCCAAATGGCTCATCAAAATCAGCTAAGGGCTTTTAAAAATCATATATTCTTAAGGGTAATAAGCTATTTTTTCTTGTTCACAATTATTTGTCTCCTTGCTACCTGGAAAGCTGCCTTGTATGTCTTCCATTCTTCTAAATGGTGTTGAGTGCTCACTCCATAAACACTGGCCGGGCCATAGATTTGCCATAGTCAGTGAATTATAAGTGGAAGTGATGCGTGTATAGAAACCTTAGAAGTGTTGGCATAGTTTAGCTTGGCACCCTTTAAGTTTCTGCCCTCAGTTATGGGCACGGCATGCCCTACTTAGTGTATACTCCTTCAGCCTGGGCTCTGGAATGGGAATTCACATGCTTCTAGGTCAAGCCCAGGCAAGCCCAAAAGAGCTGCAGCAGACCACAGCCCTCATGAAATGTGAGCACAAAGTTTGTGCAAGCCACTGAGATGTCCAGGTGGTATAAGGCTGTACCTCACAGTAACCAGTAAATCAGGACCTGCTCCATGGCCTCTGCTGTACATACTCTGAGGCTTAGGAATCTGTTTTATCAAAGCTCTTCAGGTGATTTTGATAATCAGTCAGGTTTGGAAGCCCCTCTCCTGGACTTTCTCTACTCTTTCCCCTCTTTCTGCCACCTGCTCAGATGAGCAGACCTTGACTAATGCTTCCACAATTCCCATAACTCAGCCAGTAGCATTCCTGGTTGTCAGGCCAGTCGGGAAAGAAAAGAATGCCCCTCTGCTTTGGAGATGGTAATAAAATGTGGAGCTGCAGAGACTGAATTAGATCAGAGGCTTCAGGGTCACCTGACTTCTCCTTTCCAGCACTTTATTGGGAATGTGATAGAATAATTTATTACTGAAAGGCAAGATAAAACCTACGGAAAGACATACTTGGTTATAGGCCAGATGGTTTGGATTTGTGTGTGCTCATTTTTCTAGTTTTTGACAATCCCTAATAAGCTTGCCTATGTTAGCTACTAAATTATTATTGCCTAATCGATGCCCAGCCGTTCTGCCTGCTGACAAGGTCTCCAGGACCCCTCAAAGGCAAGAGCACGGTGTCTGTGGTCACCAGGGAGACCACGTCTGTGGTCCGTGGAATACTTCTCACTTTCCTCACTAGCATCTCTGGAATAAAACCAGAGTCTGCATGTTTGGACTCTGAAGAACAGCGGCTTTTTTGTTCACAGAATACTTGTACCTAAGCCATAAACACGATCAAGGGCAATGTTCACATCACTTTATTTTGTACTTTAATTTGTTGGGTGATCTCATAATCATAGTTATCTCTTAATAAAATTAAGATGTATCTCCATAGGGGACAAGATCTGTAAGAAATTGTCATATTTCTGTCATTGTCAATGATACTCCAGTAAAGAGGCCAGGCTTGGTTTGATTTATCTTTTAATTTTTGTTTTTTCTATTTCATTGTACTATAATTGATAAATGAAAATTATGTATCCTTACAGTGTATAACAATGATATATGTGGGTGTGTGTATATATACATACATATATGTATATATATATATATATATATATATATATACTGTAAAAGGGTCACACAACATAACTAATTACATCATCACGTCACTAAGTTAACATTTGGTATGTACAATGAGAGCATTTGTGACCCTCTTTCTTGGCAAATGTTGAGTATACAATAGAGTACTGTAAAGATTAGTTAGCATGATGCAAATAATATCTCCACAACTAATTAACCCTGTATAACTGAAAGATTATATCTTTAGGCTCACATCTTTCCACTTTCTCAATCCTAACATTCTGATAATTCACCATTTACTCTCTGCTTCCATGAGTTCAATGTTTTCAGATCTCGCATGTAGGCGAGATTACCCAGTATCTGTTTTTCTCTGTTCGGCTCATTTCACTTAGTGTAATACTCTGCAGATTTGTTCATGTTTTCAGAAATGATAGGATATCCTTCTTTTATAAGGTTTAATAATATTCCATTGCATATGTATGCCACCTTCCCTTTCTGATTAATCTGTAATTAATACTTAAATTATTTACATATTTTGGTTATTATGAACAATGCCACAATTAATGCAGGAGTGCAAGTATCTGTATGTAGTGCTAATTTCATTTCTGTTTAGTATATTCCCCAAAGAGGGTTGTTGGGTTACATCATAGATGCTATTTTTAATTTTCTGGGGAATTTTCATACAGTTTTACATATTAAGAATTTGTATTCTCATCAATAATGTATAAGGGTTGATGAGATGATTGTTTTTGAAGAAGGAATAGGGAAACATTTTAGTTACTAGTATTCATGACATAAAAGTTGAACTTGAGTTGTTCTTCCTATTTTGGCTTTGCCGTATTGAATGTAATAGCCTGTAACTAACTGTTCTTTTCATGTTATGAAAACAAAATTCCCAGAGCTTGAGGATTATAGTCAATAGGATAGAAGAAGCTATTCTGAATGTTTGGCCATGCTCAAAAGGAGTTTTTGAAGAGCAGATTATTACAGTACTTGGGATGAATCAGTTGGAATCCCCGAAGCCTTTCTTCCACTACAGAGGTATCTGGTAGATCCCGAAGTACAATCACTCATTTGAAACAGTGAATGACAATGGAGTCCCAGTACATTTATTTCACCAGCACAAGAAACTTGGGAATATCCACATTCAAATACATTGAAATGGAGATGTTTAGAGCCAGAAGCCATGTAAATCCCATTATCCTTAAAAATCTCTGAGGCCAGCTTTCCTCAGCCCCTGTTCCCCATGATTCCCTGAAGACTGAAACTAATAAATATTCAATTATCCCTTTAAGAAGAAATTTAACAACAAGAATTCATGTTGAGTTCACTTATTCTTTTTTGAAAAACTATAATTATTTTAAATATTATCTAGATAGTAAAACATCAACTTGAAACCTGAACAGGGGATCCAGGATTTCTAGCTGATAACTTATGTTTCAGATGCTGTTTTTTAAGGTATAGAGGCATAGTTGAGTGTACCACTTACCTGAATAAAACTTAGCTGTAAGTTTATTTACTTGATATGTGCTCTTTCTTCTAAAAAGAGCCAAAAATTCTTGGTAATTAAATTTTCTGTCAGTTTATATCATATTACTCCACTTTACAGAGGCAATAAACTCTTTTCTAAAGTCAGTTTAAAAGCATTAAAAAAAAACTTTTGAAAGCAATACCCCCCCTTACTTATATAAACAGAAAGGAGTTCATCTGAGATTATGGTTCCCTGAATAAGAACTCACAAAATAACATAAACATAATGCTATAAAAATCTATAGCTAACATCATACTTAATGGTGAGACACTTGAAGCATTTTAACAAGAGCAGAAAGAAAAGAATGCCACTTCTCAACACTATTATTCAATATCATAATAAAAGTTCCAGTTAATGCAATAAGTTAATAAAATAAAGTAAATGAAATATATACAGATTTTCAAAAAAAAAAAAAAAGGTTAAACTATTTTTGTTCATATGATCATCTAGATAGAAAACCAACAAGAATAAAAATGAAAACTCTGGGCAGGGGATTTAGCCCAGTGGTTCCAGTGCCTGCCTTGCAAGTACAAGGACCCAGGTTCGATCTTCGGGAACCACATACAATACTGGGCATGGAGACTCACATCCACCAGTAATCAGAACCAGATACCACAGTTCCAGGTGTGGTGGCTCACGCCTGTAATCCCAGCACGTCGAAGGCAGAGGCAGGAGGATTGCTATGAGTACAAGGCTGAGCTCAGGACCAGCCTGAACTACAAAAGTGAGACCCTGTTAAAAAAAAAATTAAAAAATAAATCTCGTGGAACTAAAAAGCAGTTATAACAATTTTACAGAATACAAAGGTATTATATAAAAGTCAATTATACATATATATATATATATATATAGTAAGCAATTTGAAATTAAAAGCACAATATCATTTACATTGACTCCTTCCTCAAATGAAATACTTAAATATAAATCTAACAAAATATATGTAAGAATTATGTGAGTAAAACTAAAAACTCTAATGAAAGAAATAAAAAGAAAACTAAATAAATGGTGAGAGCCCATGTTCATGGAGGAGAAAGCTCAATACTGTCCAGATTTCATTCCTCTGAAATTTATTTTTTATCTTTTATTTGTGAAGAGAGGATCTCACTTTGTAGTTTAGGATGGCCCTGAGCTCACTATATAACCCAGGTGAGCCTCAGACTCACAGGAATCCTCCTGCCTCTGCCTCCCAAGTGCTGGGCTTACAGGCATGAGCCAACCCACCCAACATAGTGGTATGTGGTAATGATTGCTGGTGGGAATGAGTCACCATGCCAGGCATTGTAGTAAATAGTTACCAGGGACCAGAACCTTGAGCTTGCAAGGCAGGCCCTGGAACCCCTGAGCTAAATGTCCAGCCCCATCCTGCCAAACTTGATACATAGATTTAGTGTGACTCTGATTAAAATCTTAGGAAGCTGCTTTGTAGATATCATCAAACTGATTCTAAAGTTTACATGGAGAAACAAAAGATCCAAAGTATCCAAAACACGTGGAAGCGGAAGAACTAAAGTGGAGGACAGACATTACCAGACATCGAGACATACCATAGAGTAAAACAAACAAGATAACCTAGTATTGGTGAAAGAACAAGCAAATAGATCAGTGGAACAAAGGAGAGAATTCAGAAACAGATCACAGTCAATCTTTGACAGTGGAGCAAAGATAACGCAAAACTAGCTGTTTTGCAACTGATGTTGAAACAACTGGACATCTGTATACAAAACAGGCCTAGACACAGACCTTGTACCTTTTATAAAAAATTAACTTAAAATGAACCATAGATCTAAGTACAAAATGCAAAACTATAAAATTTGTGGAAAAGAACATAAAACCTAGATGACCTTGGACATGGTGATGACTTTTAGATACAACATTAAAGGCACAATTCATAAAAGACTTGATGAGTTAGACCTTACTAAATATTTTTCTCATTTCTATTTTTTGTTGTTGTTGCTAATATTTTTGGTCTAATTCCTAGCCTGCTCTCAGGATAATGTTTAATGCAAGTCTCTTTCTCCTAAATACTTGGAGTCCTTAGGAGATGGCTACTTCTTGGGTTGTCCTCTTTGGATCTATAATGGCCCTTAAGTGATCTCAGTTTTGGCACACCATGTTAGATACTTAAACAGAATAATCACATCATTTTGGTTGACATAATGCAATCATTATTGCATTATGTCAACCATGCATTTAATATGCATTAGTATTAAATAGTACAGGAAATGACAAGCTTCGGCAGTTACAATTCTGATACCTTTAACCTCATGTATTAGATCTGTGACCATATGCCCAAATTTAGAACTAACCAGAAATATGTTTACAACATATAGATCCTTTAATATAGCAGCAATTTGGAAATAAAGGGTCACCAGGGAGTTGAGGGAGTTGGGAGACAGAAGGAGAGGGAGAGAGTGTAAATAGGGTTAGAAGATATATAATGATCACATGAACCCCAGGAAACTGATAGAGGCTAGAAAACAAGAGACAGAAGGGACAAATACAAACAGAATAAGCTAATAACAGTAGGACCACTGGAAATTATATTCACCTTCTTAAAATAGTACAGAACAAAGAGAGGTAAGGAGAAATAAAATATATTAGCTTCTGGGTACTGATACTGACTGAGGAACAAAAGAAGAGTCGCTGTACTCAGGAGAAGCAGGCTAATAGGAGGTTATTTTCCCTCTCCATAAAAATAAGAACAGTTGAGAGCATAAAAAATATGAAATTGGACAGACTCAAAAAGAGAGATAACAAAAAAGAAAGAAAAAGAACAACAACAAAAAAAAAAACAAAGTCAAAAACTTACCAAAAGGATGGTTCACAATGTGAATCTGCTGTCTCCAGTAGATACTGTAGGCAGAAGCATGCAGATCAGAGTTGACTAGTCCCAGGGAGGCAGCCATCATCCCCTGTCTAGGTCCTGGTTATAATGCCTGAGCTGATCTCAATGAACTGCAAGTCTGAATTCTGTAAGAGTCCAGGGTCCTATAGATAGGACTGACTCTACAAAACTTACCAATTACTGTAGTCAACAGAATTTCTTCACTCTTCTAGTGGGTGTTTTCTCATTGCGGTAGACAAGACAGCCATGCACCGAAGGCTTCTAAGTCCCAGTACTGCCACCTACTTATTCAGTATGCGCAGATTAGAGTCTCCTGGGGCTCTTCCCCATATGTCAGTCCCATGAGAGGTGAGGGCCCAGGTGTCAGTGTGGGCTGACATGAAGATGGAGTCTCTGCAGGCTCCTCGTCCTGAACTGGTTGTAGGAGAGTTCAGGGCCTGAGCACAGTGGAGAAGGCTGACCAGAGGGCTGTCTGCACAGAAGCAGCCTTTACTCAGTATGAACAGAGAAGTAAATGGAGTTTCTGTGAGGTGCGGTGTATAAACTTTTTATTGTGTAGTTGAATTTGGTTTGCTAGTACTTTTTTTTAGAATTTTTATCTCTATGTTCATTGGAAATATAGGATTTTAATTTTCTCTTTATTGTCTTTGTTATATGGATAATGTTGCCTTTGTAAAATGATTTTAGAAAGCTTCCTCCTTTTTTATTCACTAAATAGCTGGTATAATTCACTTGTGAAGCTAGTCATAGAATTTTCTTGGTTGTGAGATTTTATATTACTGATTCAGTCCCTCTTATCCATTATTGTTTTGATTCTGTATTCTTCATAATTCATTTTTGCTAGGTTTTGTGTTTTTAGGAAATTATCACATTCTTCTAGGTTATCCAACTTGTTGATCTATACTTGTTTGTGTTAGTCCCTTATGATTCTTTGTATTTAAATCTTATGTTTGGGCTGTTCTTAAAAGACTAAACAACATAAAGTCCAGCAGTTGCACTCCATGATATTCATCCAAAGGGTAATGAAAATGTATAAAATGTATAAACACACAATAACTTGCAAAGATATTTATAGCAAGTTTACTTACAATTGCCTAAACTAAGAAGGAAGAAAAATTCACTTTAGTAGGTAAATAGATAAACTGTTACCTATCCAGAAAATTGACGATTATTCACTTGAAAAATGAATGATCTATGAAGCTAGAAAAGGACAAGGACAAAACTTAAACACATACTGTTAAGTAAAAGAAGACAATTTTAAAATGAAATATACAATATGACATTTCAGGTAAATGGTATTTTGAAACAGGCAAAACTATGGCAGTAGTATGAAATTGGTTGCCTGAGGATCGGTAAGGTGGAAAGAGGGATAAGGCACAACAGGAAGAATTTTTTAGTGCAGTTTAAACAGCCTATGTGATGGATACCTGTCATTGTGCATTTGTGCAAACTAATGGAATTATGAATTAACAGTGGACCTAAGAGAAAGGGAGGTCTTTGGATGATGATATGTCATGTTTTCCACCACTGTAACCAATATTCCACTCTTGTGGGAGATATTGATAATGTGGAGTGTTATGCATGTGACAGAGGGTATAGATCCTCACCAATAATTGTTACTTCTTTTTAGAAAACAATTATTGCCAGTCTATTGGTCAAGAAGCGCTAACTCATGTGGTTTTGCTCTCAGTTCTGTAGTGATTAGTATAAATTGACCATTGGTATGTCTGATTTGAAGAAGTATCTATTCAAGTCCTTTCTCAATTACTGGATTAATTATTTTGTTTTAGTTGAGTTTTAAGAATTTTTGTATATTTTACATACTGAACCTTTCTCACATGTACAACTTGCAAATATTTCATCCTATTTTATATGTTTCTTAAGAATCTCGTTTTATTCACAAAAAGGTTTCTTTGTTTTATTAAGAATATCTTTTTATGCCCAAGTCTCTTTTTTTATTTTCATGAGGTCCAATTTATTTTTTCTTTTGTTCTTCATGCTTTTGGTGTCATATTTGAAAAACTGCAGCTATGTCTAAGATCACAAAATTTTAAAAATGTTTATAATAATAATAATGTATCATATAAGAATATGCTTATTTCAACATGCTTTCGATGGTGTTTATTAAGGCTTTAGAACTTACAGATTTAGTACTAGCCTATTTTGAGTAAAACTTCATATAAAGTCAAAGATGGTCCCTCTTTTATACATGAAAATCCAGTTGTCCCGTGACATCTGTTGAAGAGATCTGTTCTTTCTTCACTGAGTGGAATTGATACTCTTGTAAAAATTAGTTGGCATAGATGTATATGTTTATTTCTGGACTCTTCATTCTATTTCATTGGTTTATGTGTCTGTCCTTATGTCAACACTTCTCTGTAAGGTTATTTTATTTTATTTTATTTTATTTTATTTTATTTTATTAGGTTTTTTGAGACAGGGTCTCGCTTTGTAGTTCAGGCTGGCCCTGAGCTCAGCCTCAAACTCACATCACAGCAATCCTCCTGCCTCTGCCTCCTGAGTGCTGGGATTACAGGCATGAACCACCACACCCAGCACTGTGATATGTGGTACTGATTGCTGCTAGGCGTGAGTCTCCACACCCAGTATTGTATGTGGTTACCGGGGAATTGAACCCGGGTCCTTGCACTTGCAAGACAGGCGCCAGAACCACTGAGCTAAATCCCCGGCCAACTCTGTAAGTTTTGATATAAAAAGGTATGAGTCTTCCAACTTTTAAGAGATTACTTCAGCTTGCTATTTAAAGTCCCTTTGGTTATTTGAAGACCACGTTTTCTATTTCTGCAAACAGAAACAAAGAAAAAACCTTTTGGAATTTGTACAGATTGTGTTAATTTGCAGAGAACTTTAAGAAGCATTGCCATTTTAATAATATTAAAATCTTTAAGTCCATGAACTATTTATTTAGGTCTTTTAAAAATGCTTTATCACTTTAAGAATTAAAGCATTTCACTTTGGTTACATTTCTTATCACTATATAAATGGAATTTTTACATTTTTTCTCAAATTATTTTTGGTGGTCAGAAACCCAATTAAAAAAAATTTGTTAATCCTGTACAGTGCAACTTTGCTGAATTAATTTATTAGTTCTAGATGCTTTCTGATACAGTCTCTTGGTTTTATACATACTAGATCCTCTCATCTACAAACAGAGATAATTCAAAATTTCTTTCCAGTTTGGATATCTCTTTTCAATTTTTCCTGCCTAATTGCACTGGCTAAAACTTTCAGTACAATATTGAATAATAATGGTGAAAATAAGTAATTTTATCTTAGAGGTAAAGCTTTCAGTCTATCATCATTGAATATTATATCAGCTGTGATAAAAACCCTTTATCATATTTAAGAAATTCCCTTCTATTCTTAGATTTTATCATGGAGAGGTATACCTTTCACTATGGAAAGGTATAGCTTTACTCCGTCAAGTAAATAGATTATGTGGGATTTTTCTCCTTTTCTTCTAGTAATACAGTGTATTACATTGGTTGTTTCTCTTTTATTGAACTACACTTACATTCCCAAGACAAACATCATTTGGTCTTGGAATATACAGTAATCTTTTTAATATGCCATTGGATGTAATTTACTAGTATTTTTTGAAGAGATGGTTTTTTAAATTTTTTTAGAACTGAGAATAAAGAGCTGTGGAACCACCCTTCAGCAAGGTGACTGAATAGCCAGTGCAGAGAAAGCTGATTAATGGAGCCACATTAACAGAAGGAAGTCTTCAACAGTGTGCTCCTCTGTTCTGTGGTTCTGACTGGTTCTCATCAACATTTTATCCATGGCTTGGAGACAAAGAAGATAAGTTTTATCAAGCTTTGCAGCTGACAGAGCTGAGAGGGAGAACTAACATTTGAAGGAGCAGAATAAAGACTGCAAAAAGTTCTAAAAGCCTAGAATATTCAGGCCAAAGTAATTTGATGCATTTAAAACTTGGGATCAATAATTTGGGTTCAAAGGGAGGATGGGGAAGGGGATGTTGCTGGATTAACAACCATTCCCATGAGGGGAGTTAGGATTAGCCAGACTACAGACCTGCCCTTAACTGAGCATTTGAGGCTCCAGATGAGGAGTGTGAGCCAGGGCTGCCCTGACATTGGGTCATATCCGCAGTGTACACATGTACACTTGTGTAGTGTGTGAGGCTTGCTCAGTGCTGCTCTTGGCTCTGCAGGCCCAGCCACATCTGGAACATTTATGGCCTGCAGTCCTGGGTGCCAATTTTTAAGTGACAAACTGGAGCTCAGCCAGAGGAGAGTGACCAGGACAAAAAGAAAGGGCTCAAAATCATGTCAGGCCAGGAAGTGTTGAAGGAACCAGGGCTGTTTAACCCAAGGGAAGGAAGATTAAGTAGAGACTTTTGATAATTGTTTTCCAATCATGTGAAAGAAACAGACTTAGTTTACATACTTCCCGAGTGAAGAAAACATCCTAAAGGTAGAGGGTAAGCAAAGGGAGAATCCAACCTTCTGCAAGAAAGCCAGTTTCACGAGTGGGTGGGAGCTGACATGTGTTGGACACATCGTGGGTACCAGAAACTTTAGTATATGAGCTTCTCCATCTCCACTCCTGGGATACTACTGTGTCATAGAAATACACTAGAGGCTGCTCTGAGAACAAGTCTTCTCTATGAGTCTTCCCTGGGGATTTGGGAAATGGAAAGTGAGAAGGAGTCAGGTAACCTATGGTTGAAGCAGAGGTAGAACTAGGGAAGAGTTTCTCATCAAGATGAGAAGACTGACTTGTAGTAAGAGTGAAAAACACATAGGGGAGAGAGAGAGAGAGAGAGAGAGAGAGAGAGAGAGAGAGAGAACAGAGAGGGATATTTGAGTCCTGACTTCCAGAATTTCCTGTAACTCACTATCTTATTCTCTCACAGCTTGGTCACTCAACTTTCCCAGATTTTGTGAAATATTCTAGTATCATCCAAAAGATGGTCTCTCTCTCTTACTGCAATTACAGTTAGCCTATTGTCACTTTAAGATTAAAGGACTCTAATATCAACCATCTCAGGAGGTGGTGAGGTCTTTGTTTCTGCAGTTATTTAAGAGAACTAGGCCTCTGAGAATCTGCCAAAAATTCTATGAAGTGAGTGAAGTAAAAAAGAAATAAAATATGTTGTGAGCTGATGACGTTTGAGGCTGGGTGGTGACTTTACTGGCTTATTTTCTCTGCTTCTTTTGTACACTTGGCCTTTTCACTAATTTAAATGGTATGGAAAGATTCCAGTGCAGAGAAAAGTTAAACTCAATCAGTAGTTTTAAAACATATCAAACCCTTCCGAGAAGATTTCAGTGATGAGATTGAAGGGCTCCTATCTGGAAATTTCTGAACTGACCTTGGATAAAGCTCAGGATTTTATATCTTTTGCAAACTCTCCAGATGGGTTCTGAGCATCACCTAAGTAAATCATTGTTGAATAAGACAGTATTTAAGGGATCTTCCAAACCTAAAATCCCTAAGTTCAAGGGAATCAGAAGCTGGAAGTCACCAACACTTTCAACTTTAAAATGTGGAAAGTAAGGCCCAAAGTCAAATTGCCAAAGAGAAGTCTAAAACACATCCTATCCCGTGTTTTTTCTCCTTTTTTAAAATTGTGAAAACCTTAACAGGAGTATACAAATATTGCATGAAAAGGAACTGTCTTGTGCTTCACATAGAGACATATATATATGACTTATGTTTTACAAATCTTATTATTATAACACTTTTAAAAGGGCTACATTTTGGACAAGATTTATCCTGGTTCTGTAACTTCCTGAATTCTTGTAAACCAATTTTCTCATCTTTATCCACTCACAAGGTTGATGTCATAAATTAACTAGCTCAGTATATGCATAAAGCTTAAAGCAATGATGAGCACCTGATAAACAAGTATTTGTTACTGTTATGTTTATTACTTGCATTATATTAGTGAGGAAACTCTCCACTGAAGACCCCCAGGAAGACTGTGGATGGATATTAATTGTTAGCAATGGAGGACAGGCATGGGTTTCTCCCACTCACATCCAATATATGGCTTCTTGCTCCATATCATGCTCCTCAGTATAAGAAGCCACAGAGCCTGAGTTATAACTTTGCTCCTGGTGGTGCACACTGCTACAGTCTAAACAGAGCAAGAACCACAATGATGATAACAGCAGAAAAAAAGGTTAATTTAGTCCAGAAACATTCTTACTTTATTATTAACAGCAGTATTCTTCTCCTTATACCCAATCATTAAATAATCAAAATACATCTTTAACTAAAAGGACAATGTTACAGCAAAAAGAAACGATAGCTTTCAAGGCAACGGATAGATACTGTAAATTAGATCTTCCTAAATTCCTGAAGAATTAAGGCAGGAGAAGAAGGAGGTCAGCTCCAGGCGGGGAGGTGTTTGTCTGTCTATGCCCCGTCCTATTCCTGGCAGCCAGGGTAGCACCATATGCCGAGTAAATGTTCAGTAAATATTCTGTGAATTATCTTTCAGGGAGTGGTTCTTAAAGTTAGAGAGAATTTAGACAGTGTAGGACTTCAAGAATAAATCCTCAACTTTAGTTATTCCTCCCAAAATATTTTTTAAAATTCCTTGCAAAATGTAATATTTTCATGAAAAATAATTTAAAAGGAAAATTTAAAGTTAAACATAAAGAGTAGATGTTTTCTCTGACTGAGTGGGTATTTGTAACTAGAGGGCGAATTAGTTTTTAGGAGTGGCTGTGGGAAAAGCAAAGCTGTGAGAAATGATATTCTACCTTGACGTCTTTTTTCTTTGTTTTTATTTAGCCTCTCCCCAAATTCCATCTCTGTTCCATCTTTCCTTCCCTTCCCTTTCCTTTCCCTTCTCTTTCTCTTCTTTTCCCTTCTTCCTCTTTCCCTTCTTTTCCATCCTTCCCTCCCCCTCCCTTCCCCTTCCCCTCTCCTCCTTTCTCCTCCCCTAGCTTCTCCTCTCTGCTCCTCCTCACTCTTTACTCTCTTTTCTTTTCCTTTCTTTGCCTTTCTCTTTTCCCCATTCTTTCTCTAATCTAATCTCTTTTCTTCTGGTGATAATATAGTGGCTGCAATATGAATTGATTAATTAATTTTGTTAGTATTTAGTGTATCTAATCTATGTGACAAGCACAGTGTATTAAGATGGTTATTTGCTAATACATCGTTTACCAACATTCACATGCACACCTCTCACATGTCCAGAGTGAAGTGTAACTGACACCAGGTCAAGACAGAAGACCTGTCTCGTCACTCCTTGGGGCCTCTCTTGCCTCTTCCCAGTTGATCTCTCTGAAATTAATTGTTGTTCTTACGTCTCTCACCAGAAGTTAGTTTTAAACTTTATCTGATTAGAATCATGCATATGTTCAAGTTCGACATCATGTGTGTGGGAATTATCTATGCTGTTGGTAATAGCAGGTATTATTTTTTCAAATATTTTATTTGCCAAAGAGAAATAACTTTTTTCTTTCTAAACTTATAAACCAAATTAAATTTTCTTGCATAAAGGGTTGGCTGGTGATGGATTTTCTTCCTCCCAATCAATCCTACCTCCCATCTCTAACTGCTGTGGCTTAGTGTTATATAGTGAGGAAAAACATTTCCAGTGCTAGGTTTGCACCTCCATCTCTCAAAAAGGCTGGGATTTGCAGCCCAAGGTCCGTTAGACTGGGTCCTACAGGTTTTCCATTTGTCCTGCTGTACTCATTCCAAAATTAGCTACTTCTGCACTAGGACCTCACAGGGCACATGGATCACAGAAACCTCTTTTGGTTAAGAATTCACTGGCACCCCATTGCTCTTCTTGCTAATTTTTCCTACCACTAGAGGTCAGGGTTCAGTTACTACTACAAAGGGCTGAACCAGTTTGAAGGACCAATTAGCACTCAAAAGGACCTGAGGTGGGGCAGTGTGGGAAGCCATGGGTGGTGTGTCAAGATGACACCAAGCAGACAGTTTATTGCTTCACCAAGTGAAAAACTGACCAATAACATCATGAATTCTATTTCTACTTATTTACTTAGTAAAATTGAAGTTTCACACTATTTCCTGTGGATGAAAGAATGGTTCCAGTTCCAAAAAAAATTTAAGTATTCTCAACTAGAAGTACTGAGATGTTTGTTTTGCAGATTTAACAATTAAAAATGTTCACCTAGGGGAACTCAGGGAACTTTTCGCACAGATGCAATATTTTTTTCCTAAGAACTAAAAGTGTTTTGTAGATAACCACCATTATTTTATGGAACACATTTAGATAAAAATTCTAAAACTTTGCTGCTAAAACCCAGTTATTGAATGCTTCTTGCTTATCTGTTCCATTATGCACAGTGACCTTATGGAGTCTATACCAATGAGGTAAAATGAAGTCTAAAATTTAGGTTTTCATCCATGTCTTGAAAAATTAATGCAAGAAAGGAAAAAATTAGATATACTAGAGGCAAGGACTTTTCAATGAAATATTTAAGCTATGCAACTTGTGGTTAATAAATTTAAATTTAACCCAGAAACTCAATATCTAAAACAATTAAAAGTATATTTTCTCTGCTTGAAAAGGGGATGTGGAGTGTGTGATTCCTGCCCATTGGGGCCCCCAGATCTCTCCATCTTACTTAGTGGTCACTGAGGATACGTTAATGAGATCTGGTAAACCCAGAAACATGGTTTGGAAATCACTGATGGAGTCCAAACCTCTTATTTTACAAATGAAGACACTGAGGTGCAGTACTCATTTAGCTAAGAATAATATATTAACAAGGCTCACTGGCAAGAAAAATGTCTGGACACTAATTATTTTAATTCTAATTATTTGAGGGATCTTTTTCAGAAGCATACTATATGATTCTCATCTCAACATACACAGGCCTGCAAAAAAGTTAGCTCGGTTTTGCTAATCATTTGCATTTATGAAGCAGCAACTTGACACCTACGGAATCAATGAGCCCAAACCTTTGCCAGTAAATTTGAAATCACGCTAACAAAAGAGGTTTGAGGGCTAGGGCCCGGGGATTTAGCCCAGTGGTTCTGGAGACTGTCTTGCAAGCGCAAGGGCCTGGGTTCCATCCCCCGGTAAACACATACAATACTGGGCGTGGAGACTCACACCCAGAAGCAATCAGTACCACATACCACAGTGCCGGGCGTGGTGGCTCACACCTGTAATCCCAGCACTTGGGAGGCAGAGGCAGGAGGATGGCTGTGATGTGAGTTTGAGGCTGAGCTCAAGGCCAGCCTGAACTACACAGCAAGACCCTGTTTCAAAAAAAAAAGAAAAGAGGCTTGATTCCTTCAAAGAAAAAGGTATTTTAAACCTTGAATCTGAATGAGTTTGTTGCTGTGAAGAGGGTTTACTGACACTAGATACTGGAAAGCATGAGGGAAGTTTCCACCATAAATGAGAAGGAGTTGTTCCGTGCAGAGAGAAGATAACTACAGTTCATTCCACTTATGGTAGAAAACCCTGGGCAACCAGAGTAAAGGGGGAGAAATAGAGAGCTGAGGATAGAGGATTCAAAATAGTCTCTAATTGCCTGTTCTACCCCATGTGTAAGGAACTTACTCATATGCCAACAAAGAAAAGAAGACAGTGAAAACTTGAGAGCAACTTTAATATCAATTTTCCCTCCCTCTTTCAGATCTCCCTTTATGGCCCAGAAAATCTCTGCCCTTGCTTTAGAAAATTTAACTCAAATGCTCATGTTATATTCAACTTCAGGAGAAACCAGGACAATAGATACCAGACAAAGATCAACAAATAAGGAATTTGCTTATACTTAGGTGTTTCAAGTTCTTTAGGTCTTGTTCTAAATTGTGCTCCATTTTTAACTTAAAAAATTGGTATTTATGATTTATCTCTTTAAATATTAAAAAACACTCAGAATCCTGTGAGCCCAGAAGTAAAAAAGTTGCTATCATTTTTTTGCTCGTATTATTAAGGCTGGGGAGCATCTACATTTCCAGAGTAGGTAAGCAACCACAGAACACTCTGTGGCAACTTATGGTTGCCTAGCTTCTGATCCCCTTGGTTTACAGAAATTTCAAGTTAAATTCTGGCTTACTCTCTCCACTGTGAGGGAGGTGACGTGCGCTGCCCTTGTGAATATCTTCTGAGGTCTGCAGAGACTCTGCCACTAACTTCTCTTCTACTAACATAAATGGAAAGGAACATCTGGGACTAGGAGTGAGATCAGACAGAAATGAACCAAATTTTAGGTTTATGGACAGATTAAGGGTATTGAGTTCTTTATAAGGGCTGGGCCTATATCTATACTCATCCCTGGGATGTCTTGAAGAGCCCATCTGGTCAATCTGGAGCCTAAAATGGCCCAGAGAGACAGGCGGGCCACCAAACTGTAGCACTGATGGGAAACAGCAGCTTAAGTAACCAAGGACAAGATATAGGAGCTCTTGACTCTCCTATAAGAGTGACGAGGAGAGACTTGATCCTGCTCTAAGAAGAGGAGGCAGATTGGAAGGTATGAGCTCAGACTGAGAAAGCACACTCCATGATGATTACAGCCATTTGCCAGCCAGCACATAAAATAGCAAGGCTTGAATTAATACCACCAGCTTGTTCCACATTCAGACCTGAAGGATGAGTCCCCCTGTGGAGAATGGGACGTTTATCTTGGTCATCATCTATGTAGATGTGCAACTTATATTTTGAGAGAAAGTTATTCAAGATATTTATTAAATTGCCTACCAGGTGCTAAATGCTCTTCTGGATGTGATCAATATAGTAATGTGGAAATAGATTCTCTGCCTTCATGGAATTTATATGTAATGGAATGAGCCAACATTAATCCAATTAATGCATCAACATGTAATTAAAAACTGGAAATTGTGGGCCGGGGAGTTAGCTCAGTGGTTCCGGCGCCTGTCTTGCAAGCGCAAGGACCCGGGTTCAATTCCCCGGTAACCACATAACAATATTGGGTGTGGAGACTCACCCCAGCAGCAACCAGTACCACATACCATAGTGCCGGGCGTGGTGGCTCACGCCTGTAATCCCAGCACTCGGGAGGCAGAGGCAGGAGGATTGCGATGTGAGTTGGAGGCTGAGCTCAGAGCCAGCCTGAACCACAAAGCAAGACTCTGTCTCAAAAAACCTAAAAAAAAAAAAAAACTGGAAATTGTGGTGGACAGAAATCCATTCACTATGTGTCTCTGATCACACATGCCCTTCTCTGCCCTCACCAACCTCTTTAAATAGCCTTCTGGTTTTTTTTTTTTTTTTCTTTTTTGGTTCTCTTCAGTTATATGTCCCCCATGGTGTTTACTTAGAGAATTTCTCATTAAACAACAGCAAAGACTTTTCCAAGAAATAAAGTGAAACAAAATCTTTTGCCTCCTGTGATCACAAGAAATCATTTCAATCCAGCAGTACAAAAGCACCTACTCACAGAGGAACTGAAGAATTGTTCCACACGAGGCAGGGTACAAATGGGGAGACTGGGAGGAGGGACATTCTAAGACTTGTTATACGAAGGCTTCATAGTTAGTCATTGGTACCAAATTCCAGAAATCTTGGACTGGAGCTGTAACCCAGCTGGAGCCCATGAAGAGTTGGCAGGAGACTTCAAGCTTCTCCAGGGAAGCAGATACATGGATCAGTTTTAGGGACTGGGTTGTCTCCCAAACAGTAATCAGATTCCTGTCTCTCATCCCACAATCCCACAGGTGTAAACCACATGAACAAATATGTGCTTGGGGTGAGGGTAGGGGCGGTAGGGAGGTGATGACAGCTCTGAATTCATAATGCATCATCTCAGGTGGCAGCCGTGCATCTGTTACATATTTTGAACCCTCCCTCCCATACCAGTAGAGTTATTTCAGCAGATAATATCTAGGATTGACTAAGGAAAAGTCATATGTTACCCAGTGTCCTGAAATGGCTCAAGAAGATGGATAAGGGGAAGGGGCTGGGGTTGAAACTTGTATTTTACCTTCTGACTCAAAATCATTTGGGTGGCAGCTTTGATTCAGCTTTGGGAACTGGACTTAATTAGTGGGAACTGGCCCTCTACATGGCAGCTCTAGGACCGGCACTTCGGGTCCTGGTTCCTCGGCTCCCTCTCAAGGAGAGGGATTTGAACAGTTGCAGCCTGTGGGGCTTCTACAAAGTACTTCCAGCCCATATGTGTCTAAAAGCAATAATCCCAACACGTTTTGCAGGAAGAAAAATTGTGCTGGAACAGGCAGTCAAGCATTTGCTGAGTTTTAGTAGGAGGTGTGAAAAATATGTAACTCTACTCAGGGTCATCTTCGCTGGCCTCGCTGCTCGCCACAGCGTGTGGGAAGGGGAGTGGAGGCATTGCCAAGCTAGCATCCATCTTTCTGTGGCTCCATTAATCTCTCGTCTTCCTGAAAACCAACTTATCTTGCAATTGGTTTAAAAACCTCCCAGAGCTACACAGAGGATGGCTGCTAGCACCGACAGAGTCTGTGCTAATTAGAAAAAGACCGGTCTCTCCCTCAGGGAGGGAGAATTGCCGAAAGACTTCCCCACTGGGCAAACCAATCAGAGAAGAGGAGACTTCTTTTACAGATGCTGGTCTGAGCCGGGACTCCCTGCTCAGCAGTTAGAGAGAAGCTGGATTTCAGGTCCCCGCGAGCTTCCTCAGCAGTACCTCACTGCACCCAGCCAACGGCCAGGTGACAAAGCAGCCTGTGTGGCTCACAAAGTTAGCTCTTGGCAGCTTCCAGGATGGAACAGACTTTCCTCCAACTAAGTCCCTTTAACCCTTTGTTCTTCGCACTGAACATTCAGTGTCTCCTCGGAGACCTGGAAGAACGTCAGACCCCCCGAGAGTGCACAGCAGCAACACTAACTGCAGCTGCACTGTCCTGTTGAATGAAATCGTTCCTGGTTCTTTGCACACAAATTTTGAACACAAACACTTGCCAAGGTACCATACTCTCTTCTGTAATATTTTCCTCCCAATATTTCCTCTTCACCCATGAACTGATTCGCATATTTTCTTGATATTGAGGACAATTTTTTGTCTTTTTTTCTTTGACACTGGTTTGAGGTTGCTTGTATTATTTATAAGCCATTCCTCAAAATCTTTAAAAGAATTTTTGCCTTACATATGCCTGTTGCCTTAAGATTTTATCTATCCATAATAATAACTATAGTAACAATAGCTTATTGAGCAGAAGTAATTAGTGCAGATGCTTCATGACATGGATAACATTTATAGTTATTATTGTCATCATCATCACCCTCATTGTTTATTTAAGCTGGATTAATGGAATTAAAATTAAGTAATTTGCCTGAGGCACATAGCTAGTGACCAATGAAGTCAGGAGTGGAGCCTAAGCAATCTGGCTCTAGAACTCACACACTGAACTGCTATGCTATGTCCTCTTAATCTATCCATGAATACTCTGACTACCCTGTCCTCATCCCCTTACCCATTACTCCACTTACTTGTCTACAAACATGAACTGGATATTCACATACCACCATCATGCAAAGCATTCTAGGCCAAACCATGAGTGAACTACATGCTCTTAAATGAAGAAATATGTAGGAGACAGACTGGGCAGAAAAAAATGCAGGCAATTAAGGTTCATGTGGTTTCATATGGACTCGTCTTAGCAGTCTGTCTTGCCAATAATGTTCTAGTCTAGGAACATTCCTTTCCCATTTCTCCTGCCATGTGTATAACATATCACTATCTTGGGCTCAGATGATGAAAACAGAGTGGACATATGACTTATCGCCAGTTAACTCTCACAGGGAATTTGAAGTAGGTAAATAATGGAAGTAGAACCTTGACCAGGAAGAGAAAGGCTGAGGTTGGCACAGTAGAAAATACACAAAGTGAGGAGCCCCTGACCTAGCAGAGGCTCTGACATGGCTGGATAGTCGTGGCCTACTGACCAGGAAGGACTGCTTCATTGCTGCCGGTAAAGTCTCTGAATTGAGAGAATGAGACATGATGTTGTTAAATATGACCCAAAATATGCAAATATTCCCACGAGCCACAAGAATAACAATCCTATGACTGGGTTGTAATTAATGACTGTGGAAAGAGTTGTGATAAGCAAGGGCTTTAGGGCCACAAGCAGATGTCCGTACACAGTGCAGGAGGAAGATTACTTCAGACAGCTCTTTTTTCAGACTAAATCTCACAAGGGCCCCAATTCACAATGCAGATAAAAGACAGTCATTCTGTTATAAGGGCAAACACCATGGTCCCTCCTTGCTCTGGCCCTAAAAGGTGGCTGATGTGTACTGGAGTAGTGAGACTTGGAAATTTTGCTTTAGGAGGTTTTGATCTGAAGTGTACAGGTTAAGAGGAAGGTTTGCAAAAAAGCCTGGCAGGCTCAGGGGTCTACAAACTTACTTGTCTACAAATTTTGCATTAAGAAGTTTTGTCCTGAGGGGACAGAACAATGTCTAGTGGTCCTACAGTGGCCCAGAGGTGAGAGGATGAGGTCAGAGGAGGGGGAAGGGCAAAGCTTCTGGTGACTGTGAAGGAAAAACTGGCAGCCAAGTTCATTATCTGCATCTAGTTACTGCCAGAGCTTGGTGGGAACTTCTGTTCTTTGTCATTCATTTGGAAGATCTAAACATTCCAGATGATACAGTTGACCTTAATAATTATTTAGCAAGATCTGAGTCATGTGATTTCAAATAATGGATTTTGACTTCATTCTTTTTTTTTTTTTTTTTTTTTGAGACAGGGTCTCGCTTTGTGGTTCAGGCTGGCCCTGAGCTCAGCCTCAAACTCCCATTACAGCAATCCTCCTGCCTCTGCCTCCTGAGTGCTGGGATTACAGGCGTGAGCCACCACGCCCGGCACTGTGGTATGTGGTACTGGTTGCTGCTGGGTGTGGGTCTCCACACCCAGTATTGTTATGTGGTTACTGGGGAATCGAACCCGGGCCCGTGCGCTTGCAAGACAGGCGCCGGAATCACTGAGCTAACTCCCCGGCCCTTGACTTCATTCTTAATCTCAATTTGATTCTTAGAGTTTGCATACTGCCAACAGAGGCCTAACATATATGGAATTATTGAATTTAATTGAAATATCATAATTATAATGAAGCAATTGATTACCAGAATTATTATAGAATAAGATCAGAATGTTGCTAGGTAGTAGGAGAGAAGCCCATTCATATGCTGAGAAGTTCTAAGCACAATATGTATTTAAGTAAAGAGATGAATTAAAAATGCAACTATTTTTCCTACTCCTCATATCTGGAAACATAAATAGGCCATGGCCTTTGACATTAAATAGGTATGACTTGAATGAATGAGAGCATTTTAAAATTCTAGTTTGTTGTGGTTAGTAATCATAGAGGCTACATAAATTTTCTTTTGCTAGTTTCTAAAATAAAAGAAGCTACCTCTTAGAATGTTTCTGTATGTCACAGAAGAAAACATGGAATGTGCAGTAAAGGTAAACGACTGGCATATCTAGGCACGAGATAAATACTCAGTGAAATAAACGCAACTTATTTCACCTTCCCTCTGTTTTCTTATCTGAAAATTAATAGAACAGTACATCTTTGACAGGTTTTTGAAGGACCAGACAAGACAATATACATAAGGACCTTTCACACTCATAATATTGATAACAAATGTAAGCAGTTTGGAATGCATAACCTAAAGTGTAAGAAATAGGACAAAATCAAAATTTGAAAAGTAAGTAAAAGGAGCATGATCCCCCTCTTTTTAAATTTGAAAGACAAAACAAAACAAAAACCCAATTTTGTAGCACAGTCAATGCACAAGAGAGCTCCGTGGCTAACAACAAAGAAGCGGAGGATTTGTAGGGTCAGGGCTTCCAGGGACACCAAAGCTCTGGCACTGATCCATCCAGGTGCGTGGGCAGCTGAATTGAGAGAAGCGATCCCTCCCATGCGGAGCTGACTCAGAACCGTCTTTCTGTCTGTGCTGCACTGCCTACTGGGACAACATAGACTTTCTCTGTAGAATTTGTTCTCTATGGTAAATATTATTTAGTGTGGCCCACCAAAGTAAGTTCAAGAGGGATTTATTCCAATATCTGACCTTAACATTCCTCCTTTGCTTTAATGAGGCTCTGTCATTTTATTTGTAGATTCATTTACTTATTTTAGTTGGCACAGTATAGAGTTTGAGGTTTTCCTTCAGTATTTGAAATTGTCCCATACTAAAGACTCATATAGAAAGAAGCTGTTGAAATAACTATTTAAAATATATTGATGAATATAGGAATTGGCAGAGAATGCAATGAGTGGTATTAAACATTTTGAAGTATGTGAAAGTGTCAAAGTCATAAATCATTACAAAAATATTATTGTTTATAAAGATGAGCAATTTTGAATTTTAATTTGTGTATCATGTGATTTTTGCATACTTTGCTAATATTATCTTTTATTTTAGAGAATGAGTTTTTCTGGCCTTCGTAAAGTTTACAGCTTAGGCTTACAGCTACTCTGGCAGATATTCACAAAGTATGAAGGAAATCAGTATAAAAGAAGGAAATATCATAACTGAGTAACTTATTATTTATTATTGTTTGGCCACAAATGAATTGTTAAAATCATGAATTGATTGGTGAAATTGCCCATTGATTATATTTAAACTAGACATTAAAATTCAAAAAAGTTTCATCATCTTTGGTCTAATCAAGTGCTAAACGGGCACCATGCCCAGTGATAAAAGACTTATCCCCTCTGTCTCCAGAGCTGTGCATTAAACAAGATTAAAATTTTAGTTCCTTGCATTAGTCACACTAGGTAGCTACTACAATCAGAGAGGGAGTGCAAGAACAAGAGTTTCATTTTATTAATTCTTTAATTAAATTATGAGAAGCAAATTGGTAATTAGAAAACCACAGACAGCTATAAGTGGGTGGGTGATATTTGAACTTGACTTTTGACTCTGTCACTTGCCAAGGACCTGACCTTTTCAAGTTAGACCCTCTGAGCAGCAGTTTGCTCATCTGTTAAATGAATATGCAGCATCTACACTGCTAAAAAGGATGGCTGAGAGAATTATAATTGTGTAAGTCATTTAGCTGTCTGACACACAGAAGAGGACGGTAGCAGTGGTGGTTTTAGGGGTGGTAATGGCGAAGAAGATTCAAATTCTGTCCTCAAAAAGTTTCTTTTGTGATTATCACAGAATTTTAGTCATTCCACATATATGTGTTTTCAATATCAAAAATGTCAATATCTACTACAAACCTCCTCTTCTCAATCTTTCCCTACTATTTCCTGACACAAATGTTTCACCACTGCCACTGCCCTGCTATTTCTGGCTTGGTCAGGACAAGTCTGGAGACTTATGAAGACACCACATCCCAAGATTCAAATCAAAAGCTGGCTTATCTATGGGAGGGCAATATTAAATGACAGCACCCAGTGTCTGGCTGGAATGTTAAGAACCAATCATTGAATACCCAGAATGATGGGAGGACAGGAGCTGCTATTCCTCAGACTACGTCACAGCATTTCTTAGTTTCTGATTTCTTTCAGGAAAGACCCGGCTTCCAATCCCCCTTGGTATGAGAAGGGCCAAAGCAACCACTCCTTCAGAGACCAACACACCTGCACTCGCTCTGTTTTTTCCTGTCACATTAACCATTTACAACATCTGGATAAGTAGCTACAATGTAGCATCTCTTCCTGTCTTGAGGCTCAGCCTCCCACAGACCACAGGGTCAAGTGTTCTGCTTAATTCCGTGGCCCATCTGCTGTCTCTTGAATCAGTGCTGTCGTCTCCCCAGTTGGAGGGTCAATGACCAGACTGGACAGTAGGTCTGCTACAAGCAGTCTTTGCCTGGGGTATGGATGACTCATAAATCATATCTTTATAACAGTAATAACATTCCTTTTTGTCTAGCAGGTGTGTTGCTTAGTGGTTTGTGATCTGTCTGGACAATGAGGCTTCTGCCAAATGCATATTTGTGGGCTCTTGTAGCACACATCATTGCTGCCAATATTTTCCCTTTCTTTCTCAAGCGGGCCTTTTTCTTCTAGCCAAAGCCAGCATTAGAGTTGTGCAAATAATGACTAAACAATATAATTCCTTTCTGAGAATTTCACTATAACTTTCCAAGACATCGTGCATTATTGCAGTAGTATCAGAACTTTCAATAGCGGAGAAAAAGAAACTTGCCTTGGCTAAACACGTACCACACTACAAGCACTGTACTAGCTGCCTCTCTGGTAACATCCTATTTCATAACATCTTATTTATTAATATCTTATTTAACTAACAAATTATTGACCTCTGATTATAGACACAGTGATGAAGGACACTATCTCCATTAGTCCCTTAGAGCTGTCCAATAAGATAACCACTAGTCACTTGTGTCTGTTTAGATTTGAATGATTTTAAAGTGCATAATATGCAAAATTCAGTTCCTCGGTCATGAGCAGTATTTCAAGCACTCACCAGTTATGTGTGCTAGTGGCTGCAATCTTGGATATGCAGATATAGGTTATCGTCTTCATGACTGAACGCTCTCATCAGTGCTGCCCTAGATCAATGCTTATATAATAGGTACAGACAAGTACAGGCTCTGCTAGGCTACATAACTTGAGCTAGTAAATTTGATCCAGGCTTGAATCCAGTTCTAAAAGACTGGCTCTTAACCTATGTCCTGTATACTCAGTGATAGCATTCTCCTTGAGACTGTTGTCTCCCTTTCCAACATCCCTTATCTCAAGTGCTAGGCATGCAACACACATTCCTGGCATTGCCTTGATCAGGTTTCACTCCTTACCCCTACTGGGGACCAGAGCTCTTCTGAGGAGCTCTTAGCTCCATGTGAGCCCCCCTCCCAGTCACTATCACAGCAGAACCCTGTTGTACATCTTCTCCACCTGCCCTGGCTCACATAGAGCCAGGACTGTTGTGGTTATTCTTGGAGACTGCCCCAAAATCTATTATCCAGTGTCCTTGGAGGCTAACTCAGTTCCAAATAGTAGTCTAAGTCTGAGGCTCTGACGTGACCCTGGGGAGTCTGAAGAGTGCAGATTAAATGTTTTTTTCTTTGCTAATATGCAAAGCTTATTTGCTGGCTCATAACCTCAAACCTCTCCTATGGACCACAGTAGGATGTGCTGGAGAAGGGGGAAGTTTTCTCTCTTACTTTCAGCCTTAAGCCCCTGACTCTTTTCTCAGCATCACTAAATGGAAATAGAACTTCTACTTACTCCAAGAGTTTAGTGTTTACCATGATGAAAGATGTTTCCTGTGATTAGAGTTGCAGAGGATGCAGGAGCATGCAGTGTATTGAGTGGCACTAGCTTATCAAGGCTCTGCACTAGGTAGTTTGAGGAGAGTAATTAACATGTTGTCAGTCCTATCTGTCTGTCAGTGTCTGTGATGAGTGATTCATCAACCTTACTTCACTGATTCTGCAAACCCTTTATACTGTTGGGCTTTGTCAGCACACAGTCTCTTCACAGACTAGAAAATCAAGGCACAGAAAACTAATTTGTTTACAGTAACATGGCTATTTGGGAATCAGTTGGGGTTAGGATTTTTAATCACCATGTCATATTGTCTCTTTTTATTTGCTATAATTTGGCAGATTGAAAAAAATTATCATTCATGATTGGCTAATGAGAAAAGTTAAGTCTCTTAGACATCAAGGAGCACTGTTTAGGATATAGTAATAAGTGACCATACCGAAACTCACAATAACATGAGTATGTATTAACCTATTTTTAAAAGTCTAATTTTATACAATTCAGCTTAAAAATAAGTATATATTTTAGGAGTAATATAGGAAGTGATTTTGTGAAGTTTAAATCATTCTTTAAATTTAAGGTAAAAGTTTTTACTTTTCATAATTATGTTAAATGTTATTTTTGATCATTTTCTTGAAGTGAGAACCACTCATAGCTTTTACTTTCATAAGTATTCAAAATCTAGGAAATGAAACAAGCTCACCAGTAAACATTAAGGTAGGAAGCATTAAGAGAACAAATAGCATGGCTTGAACTCCATAGACATTTACTTTTCTCTCTTGTGTAAGTTCAGAAGTTAAGTCCAGAGCTGGTCTGGGTGCATCCTTAGCTGCTTTCACTTTCATGGACTGAGATGCAAGAGTCTTAAAGGCTATTTTATGGAGAAAAAAGAAAAGCAGAATAAATCCCTTTCCTGTTAAGACTGTTTTATTTCTGTTTATACTCATACGGTGGTCAGCTTTTCATCACTGTGACAAAATTACTGTGAAAATCATCTTAATGAAGGAAAGTTTTTGTGGCTCAGAGTTTTATATGTTTCAGTCCATGATCTTCTGGCTCCATTGCTTTCCGGCCTATGCTAAGGCAGAACCATCATGGAGGAAACGTGTGGCAGAGGGAGTATGCTCTCTCCAATGGAGACCAGGAAGCAGAGAAAGGGAAAGTTTATCCTAGAAGATTTACTCCTTCTATTTTTCCACCTTACTGAATGGTGTCCTCTACATTCGGGGCAGGTCTCTTCTATAGTTTGCTACCCCACATAGATATCATCTTTGAAATACGCCACAGACACACCAAGAAGGGTGCTTTACTAGTTTCCTGACTGTTTCTCCATGCAGTCAAGTTGACAATCAAGATTAACCATCATATCCCATTAAATCACCAGAGAAATGGATTGTAGGACTATAGCCAGCTAAATATTGGATCTGTTTTCAAGGAAGAATGGAACAGTAATGTGGCTAGGCAATTAGACTTGAAAGCTACTGTCCACAATGGTCTAGAGATAATTATATTAATCTTCTAGGCAGTTTAGGATATTACTTTTAACTTTTGCTTCACTTTCTGGCCTGTTATTTATGGATAAACCAATAAAAAGTCTTCAGTGTTGCAAAAAAATTTATCTCTTTTGTATCACAGAAACAGCAACAAAAACAACAAAAATCACACGTTGATTTTCCATTTCATTATGCAACAGGTATTTGTAAGGCTATAGTCTTATAATGATTAAAATGGGGAATTATATTATTCCCCTATACTTCTGAGCCCAGTAAAAATTAAATACTATTAAATACTCCCATTCTAGAAGGGAAGAGCAGAAAAAAGAAAAAATGAGACCACAGAAAAACAAGTGCAACAGGGCAAACATTAAATCATGTAGCTTAAGATCCAGCACCCAGAGCAGGTTGGGATGAGATAGATGTAAGCTCCAAAGGATTTATCCAACTCTACCCCTATGGCCTTATAGCCCACATAGCCACTCTTGAGGGATTCTTGCCTGGCCTGCCAGTGTTTCCCATAAAATCTGAGTGGAAGTCTCCTGCAACTCTTGCATTTGCATGCCTTGAAAGTCAGCACTATGTGGATGTCACAGTTTGCTGCCAGTGGAAGCAGGAGTTTGGTCTCATTAGACTATGGCTGCAGCAGCCTTTGAGTTCCCAATGGTTGAATTCTGGAAAACACTAACTTGTGTGGCTCTGAATGAGCAGATATCTCATGGAATCCTTTCTCAAATTAAGGTTCACAGTTTTGCCCCATTGAGCTTGTGATGTGTGAGATCTTGTTATTTCTTACATGCCCTCAAGTCATCTTTCTTCTTGTCCCTGTATAAAATATTTGGGTCTTTTTAATGCTGATTTTCATTAACTATGGTCTCCTTTGCCCCAGTTTTTCAATTACTACTCTTCTGCAAGTTTCATATCATCCAGCTCCACAGTTTGCTCCTGATTCTCCCTGTAAATTTCACTGAAGTCATTCAGCAATATCCATGACACAAAATGAATGTTAGGGAGCTTTAAAATTTTATCTACCAGATTAATAGATTTACTGCTTTTATTCTCATATCCTTTCAAAGGTTCAAGACATTTGGCAGCGTATAGACTTGTTTTCTGACAGGATATAACACATATGGCATCAAATCCAACTGCCAACAGAGTCTTTATTCCTAACTGAGATACCCTGAGCCTGGCCTTTACTGTCCACATTCTACTCAACATTCTCATCTTTTGAGCTCTAAGAAGTACTGTACATCAAGCATTGCTTACAATATTCTAGGCTTCACTCGCCTGTATCTCCAAATTTTTCCAAACTTTTTTCACAAACCACTTCCAAAGGCTTCTAAACAATATAGTAAGGTAGCTACTATCCTATGTGTGTTACCAAAATTTGTACTAGATGCTTTCTTGCTGGTGAAACAAAATACCTGACACCCTCAGTTTAAGTGAGGAGAGTTCATATCAGTTCACAGTTTCGGCGAGTTCGGTCTGTGGTGAGCCAACTCCAAGGCAGAAACTGCCTAGAAAGGCCTGACAGAGGAAAACTGATTACACCATGGCAGTCAGGAGAAGGGGCAAGAGGGAGAGGGAGGCAGAAGAGAGAGAGGGGAGGAGAGACAGAGAGAGAGAGAGAGAGAGAGAGAGAATGAGAGTATAACCTTCTAGGTTACATCTAAGTAACCTGGATCTTCTACCTTGTTCCCACCTCTGAAGAGCAGTCATCTATGAACTCATCAGTGGACCAACCCACTGATGATCATAGCATTTTCATTATCTAATCAACTTAAAAAACCCTACAACCCTGCCTTTTCTAGCCCTCTTCCCTGGGCCTGTTAGTTAGAAAACTCTTTAATTTGTCCTTTTCTTTCCTAACTCCAAGGGATACCACTTTAGTATTAACTAATAAAATTCTAGTCTCAGCATTCTGTAATAGTCCTATAAAATTTTTTTAAAATATTTTTATTCATAACAGTAATAGCCAAAATGATCACTTCCACTTATTTTCCCCCATCAAGAGCAAATATTTTGTATGTATTATCTTCAGTACTCAAAACAACCTTGCCTTGTATTTATTATTTTGCCTATGTACAGGTGTGGAAACCAAGGCTTAAAGAAGCCAAACTATCTCCAATGTCACCAAGCTTAATAAGTACAAAAACCGGGATTTGAATTCACCCCAGCTTCAGATCCAGTTTGGTCTTTACTTATTCTAGTCCTGTCATCTGTTCCTTTCCCAGTAGCTTCCAGAAGCAAGTCAACCTTCTCAGAAGGGGCCTTGGCAGTACACATACTGCTGTATCTCTGCCCTGCTGTATCCACTCCCAGCATTCAGAACTGCTGTCAGCCTCAGGATCTCTTGACTTCTTGCATCTACCATTTTTTGTAAATATTATTTGATTAGAAGAAGACTTTACCTGTGGATCACACTAGTCTGGAGCCAAACATTCAAATGCTGTCTCCACCTCAAAGCCATCTGACCTTCCTGTCTATTGCTTCACTGCTAACTGATCTGACCATTGTTGTGCATTGGATTACCCCGATGTCTCTTTTAATGTCTCTCCTTTCTACTATACAGAAGGGGTTCCTATTTTTCCCTTATTATACTTTTCTTGAACTTAGCACAATTGTTCTAAAACAGTTTATGTTCGATAAATGATGATGGTATTCACAGTAATTTTCACAATCATGATGATGAGGAAGAGTGGAAGAAAAGAGCTCAGTTTTTTTTAAGGTATCCCTCAGTCACCTTCTCCTATCACATGGCCTGATATACTGAGTATATTGATGGCTTCAAAATTTTTGACCTTTAAACATAGCTTCTCTCTTCCCTGTATCCACTGTTTCCTTAACATTTCTATTAGTAAGGCTAATAGATGTAGACATAATTTAACATAGCCAGAGTTCTGGGGCATTTCCTTCTCACATTACTACTCTTCCAGTCTTCTCCTTTGTATTTAGTGGAGTCTAACTTTTACCCACTCAGGCCCCTAAATGAGAAGGTAACCACTCCATCTCTCCCACCCTGCATCCAACTCATTTACTAATCCTCTTAGCTTTATTACTCATCCAAGTAACCCCCATTTTACCATTTCTCTCTTTATTATGGTCTCTGCTCAAATCTTAGTCAAAGTTATCTTTCAATAACAGAATTCTAATAAGTCTTTCTGTTTTCTTCTTTTTGACTCTACCATCCATTATCCATACAGCAGACAAATGAGCTCGTAATAACAGCATCCAATCACGTGATTGTCCTTGTTTAAAGTCACACAGTCATTCTCATCACATTTGAGAGTGAAAGGCTCTAAGTTCCCTACTGAAATCTAGAAGATCCTGCTGCTTACTTCTCTACCCTGAGCTCTATCACTGTCTCCATCTTCCATCAGGCTCTAGCCATACTGACTATCTTTGTGTGCCCTAGTTGCTTAAATTAGACCAGTCCACCTCTGCATGGTACTGGGGACTTGCTACTTCTCGGTGTAGAATTCCTCACCCCCAAGATTAGTGTATAACCAGCTGCTTCTCCCTCATCTCTGCTCAGGTATACTCTCCTTGGAGCATATTACCTAAGTGGCACCCTGCCTAAAGAGCCCAATTCTGTAATCACTCTTTTCTATATCACTATTTTTATTACCTTCTTTGCATAATTACTATCTGAAATTCCTTTTTCTTTATAGTAATAAGAATTGAACCCAGGACTTTCCCACTGATTTTATTTAAAATATTTTATGACAAGATCTTGCTACCTCAGTAAGTTGCCCAGGCTGGCCTTAATCATGAGTCCTTTTTCTTCAGTCTCCCAGAGTACAGGAATTGTAAGTATATGCCATCACATCTGGCCTGACATGATTTTTATTTATTAATTTACTCAGTAAGTTTCTATTGACTACCCTCCCAACTAGAATATAAGCTCCTCAAGAATAGTGATCTTCTGTCCTGTGTTTATTGCTGAGTGCACAGTGCTTTGATCCACCCTTGGCCTGCAGAAGAAACTCAGCAAATGTTTATTGAATGGGTAAATAATGAGGAATGTATGACTGAAAGAATTAATGGAAGCTTTAGCCTATGCAACTTTCTACTTAATGAAACTCAGATTGGCAGTGGTCAATATTGTGTGATAGCCTTGCTCATCCTGCCCCACTTCCTCAAAAGTAAGACCTAGCTGGAAAATAATCAGTTTTGAAAACCAGAGATCAAACCTGCCAGCCTCAGTCAGCCTATCCTCGTCTTACCTAACATCTCCATTCTCTTTCTCTGTCACTACTCTCTCAGCCAGATTAGGCAAGCATAGCATGACTGGGGATAGCTTTTTTGATCTCTGTTCTTTAAGGCTGATTATTTTCTAGTTAGATCTTATTTTGGGGAAATACAATGAATATACTCAGAATAATTCCAAAATTTCATTGAACATATCCTGTAAAGATTGGATAGCTCACATTCTAATACATAACTGTTATTTTGATCCAATCATGGAGAAATTTTTTTCACATGTAGCCCTGTAAAATTTGCTAATTAGCCTTGAATTTGATTTGATTGGTTAATTACATGGATTACATTTTTTGTAACATGAATATGTTTTTGTGTATGCTAATGAGTTTTGTATGCTATATGTACATTATATATATGTAAATAAATCTGTCTTAAGGTCTTAGATATGCATATGCACATGACTATATATAAAATATCCCTTGAACTACTTTATGATGTTAACAGTCAGACCAACAACACAGACAGATGTAAAAGGATTTTTTGAAATTGCCTTTTACTTTAGTGTTACTTTCAAATAATATTTCCATAATAACAAAATAATTTTTAAAATATTAATATAGTAGACTCAACAACTGTAGTAAAACTCAAAATTGTCACTCTGAATAAAAGAAATCAGTCAGAAAGGCCATGTGTGATTCCATGATACAAAATTTAGAAATGGATGAAAGTGACTTGTGGATGACAGAGATTAAGAGAGGGGTTACTGTGGTTAAGACTTGCCTGAGAAAGGCCTGAGAAATTTCTACATACTCAGATGCAGGGAAGAGGTGGACATGTCCTCAGGCATATTGTGAACAAAACTCCATCAACCCCTACATTTATGATTTGTGAAAGTTGCTCTTTGCAAGTTCTACCTCATGCTGTACCTTAACCCATTGATGCAGAAAAACAGCCATATAGCCACAGGGAAACCAGGAGCCAAAGGGTTTGCCTATGAACTTTCAGGCAAAAATCTTTTTCCAAAGACTCAGTACAGGCAAAAACATCTTGGAAATGTAAGGAGATGATGGTCCAGCATGAGGAGTTGTACCTCCCTGTTAAAAGGAAAAGTCTACTTAAGCCTTACATTTACTGGCTCCCTTCCCTGTGGCTCTCAAGTACAATAGTGAATGTAAGCTACAATAAAAAGGTCATTTTCTTCTTTCAGCAACAGTAACACAAGTGGCTACATTTCCTGATTCTGGATTAAGTTCAAGATTTCAAATACAACTGGACTCGTTTCTGATTAGAAAGTTTGATATTTATCATAGACTTCCCTGTCTTCCATAACCAGTGTGAGAGCGATTGCAACAAAGTACACTGAAAGGGACCATTCTTTTATCTAACAATTAACCCCATCTGGGTAAATAATACGGCGCGGTGCACTTGAGCCACTGCTGTCGGGCTCTGAGTTCAGAACTCAACACGGCTTCAAAGCGGCATCCATGAGACGATGACAAGATGCTACAGAAGTGGCTTTTTATGTGGAATATAATGCGCATCTAGTGTTACACAGTACAGTAATGAGGAGAAGAGGGCTGTAAAGACAGAGGGGATAGAGTGTCTGGAAGTACTTACCTGAGGGAAACACAATCTTGGTTTAGCTCAGGCCCTTAGGCCGAGAAACACAGTATATAGTGGAAAAACGCAAATACTCAAAAACAATATGAGCAAAGGTTGTAAGGTTTCTATCATAGGCAAATAAAAACAAAATTCCCTGGCAGTCACCAGAGCAGCCAGGAGCTGAGATGCTTCTGAAAACCTGAGCTTCGTTCACCCTTTTATCAGATAATTTCATTATACAAAGGGGCATATGTCTTTTAAAAGTATCAAACAGCACATTAGACCCATGAAAGCCCGTCAGTCAACAAATCCTTTTGATAAAGATCGATCGCTGCCTGAATAAGAGGAAAACATAGTCCAGGTCAATCTGTCAGCAAATGCATTCAAAAATCTATACTCTGAATTGAGACAAGGAACTCTAATAAACTGAGATTACTTTCCAAGAAAATATTTGGGTATCCCTACAAGCCCTGGCCCCACACCTGACTGCATTTGGCATCTCCAGGAAGAATAGGCTGAGTGACACACAGAGGTGTGCGGGCATCTTCGGTTACTTCTGAGAAGCAGGCCTCACCTGACTTCCACCCACCTGTATCACTTTTAGTAAATAGCACAGGGGTGGAAAGAAATGGAGGAACCAGCTTGAGACATGGTCAGCTCCAATTTCTCAAGTGGATTTTCTATTGTAACATAGGTAGCCTGAAGACCACAGAAGGAAGCCTAGGCCTGGGACCTGCTTCCACAGTAAACTATGCGCAGAGCCTCCCGAGAATGTAAAGGACATGTGCATCTACTTTTGTGTCAGTTACAGATGACTCTAGAGAGATCTGCAAAGAAAATAAAACATGGAGAAAGTGATTTGGGTCATATTTATGACTTAATAAAATGACTGTTTGTGTCAGTTAGTTGAGTGCCAGCTCTGTTTCCTGCGGGCACAGAGGTCCGAGAAGTTAACACTTACTGAGCTCCTACTGTGCATGGTTTGCAGTTTGTAACCATCACCAATGCTTCAAGGCAGGTGTCATTACCTCAGCATACATGGTGTAACAGGGAGTTGTGTCTCTTCCTCAAGACCCTCATCTAATCACCCACCATATCCTGTGTGTCAGGCCAGGAAACCAGAGCAGCAGCTACAGGCCTCTGGCTTCCCCAGAAATCTTGTGGTCCAGGATCACTGAAGTAACTGAGCCAACCTCTGGGTCATATAACCAGTGGGCTGGCTCAAGATGTCAGCCAGAAAAGGCCTGATGTAATGAGAGAGGTCTGTTTAAGCCAGATACTTGGGGAAATTGTGATATCTAGACAGTGTAGCCCAAAGTCCAAATATCCAGTTCAGAAGCATAGCGGCAGAAGAGTCTCCATTCCGGCAGTCAGAAAGGTCCACTTGATGGGTAGATGGTCAGAAGCCAAGATAGAAAGAAGAGTAGAAAGCACAGGCTCTATGCTGGGCTCAAATAGACTGGCCCACATCAGCCTGCCATTCAACTTCCACTCGTCTTCACTGGAGGGGAAAATATTTGGATATCCCTAGATTTTGAAAATAGTTTGTTTCAGACACAGCTGTACCTCAGCTGCAATGGTGGGATTTGAGGCAAAGCAATCTACTCCATAGAAAGCCAATTACATCATCTGTAGATTCAGGGTGATGGCACCACCTGATGGAAGAAACGTGAAGATAAGTGGGAAGCAGAAAGCACAGGTAACACCCAGCCAGGGGCTGTAACACCATCCGCCCTCAGAAATCTCAGATCTCTCCATTCCTCTCTTTCACCTCTTCAACAAGAACCTGGTCCACAGTGACATTGGCCCTGATATAGGAAAATAAATCTTGATCAGTTAAGAGGGGGAATTTAGTGTGATACGGCCTTAGGGGTGCGCTCTGAGAGGCAGCCACTTTCCTGTTCCTGCAGAGCATGGTATTCATTGTTTGCATACATATTTTGGTCAACCAGGACATGGTAATTTTTATCATTTTGCTTCCCTACCACCACTTTGTACAGTATCATAGCAAAGCTCTGCTAGTCACTTTGGAAAAAACCTCTCATTGTGCCTGCCTAGGGCCCAACCTTAAATCCAGCGGTCACCCTTCTCCCCACCCATCTTGAACAACAACATCCTATCATACCTCACCCACCAGGCCCTCACCTCAGTATCTGGCCATCTTCTCTTGGTCTCAGCCTGCATTCTCAGTTGTCTTTTCAGTGTCATAGTTACATTAAGTGTATGAGCTCATCAATCCAAGACTGCAAAATGAAGAGCTGCAGTAGGGGAGTGTGCATATAAAAGTGGAAACAAGAGCCGTTTCTGTAAATGAGAAATGTGGCCATTTCGCCCTTTTCCTTATTGTGTAAAAAAGTGACTGAATCTAGAGTCCTTGGTCTACTCTACTTAAATGGCTGGGGTAAGTTGGAGATATCAGGTCCTACTAAGAAAGGATGGAGATTTGAGATACCATCTCTCAGGTTCCTTCTGGTCAAGCATTCCACCAGTCTGTTATTCTGTTTCATAGAGGTATCACCCATCATTAGAGCTGAAAGAACAAAAAATAACCTGTATAAGGCTTCTAAGTAGTGGCACTTGACTTAGAGCACTGAGTTCACAGCAAAGCCTGTTGCTGAGCCAACATGCTCTCAAGTAGGATCTTTCCCACTGCCGAGCTTCCTTTTCTCCAAGGATAATTGTCATCAGGTAAATGTTTGGGATTCTTCAAATTACATTACTCTGCTACAGATTCAGTAACTCCTCACTCTAAAGTAAAACCTACATTTCAAAGCCTTTGGAAGGTGTGGAAATATCAACTGTAGTAGGGATGGGTTTTTCAACCTATCAGGACTCCTGAGTAGTCCTGATAAATGGCATAGGGGACTCTTGGTATGTAGGCATGCTAAGGATTCCCAGCAACTTTGGTATGAGCTGCTGCTGCATATCTTTTAACTGTAGGGGCCTAGAGTTTTTATGGTATGTTACTATAAAAGTTCTCTGTCCTATCTGAGTCTTGCTTACAGAGCTACATTTCATCTCCTTTTGGCATTTTTTTTCTCCTTTCAGGAACTGATTGCACCTGGATATTCATCAGGAATTCATCCAGAATGCTTTTCTCATAAACTGAGACTCTCCTGTAAATGTCATTGTAGACCTGATGGTTATTTCTCCACCCTAAACATTTTCACTCCCTCTCTTCCTCTTGCCAGTCTCTACACTATTTTATTAATATAAAAGAAAACAGTTAAATTCACACAAGAAATGGAAGGAGATCCTAAGGTTTGCCCAATGCAGACTGATATCTCAAGGGTGTTTTTGGAAAATAAAATAAGATAATATGTGAGAAAGAGTTTAAGGAGCAGATAAATAAAGAAGCTTAAATACTACATGAGTGCCACATAAGTCATCATTATCATGATGCTATTTTAAAGGAGAACATTAACACAGGTACACTCTTCCCTCTCAAAACACTAATTCAGAATTAGAGAATACAATGGAAATTCAACTCATCTATAAAGAAAATTTAAAAATCAATGAATATGCACACACATATGCACACACACTTGGAAATTTGGGGAGCAACAAGATTCAGCAAAGTAATCATATTTGGAGTTAATAAGGCACACGTTTTAAACCCATGGACATCTATGGATTGTGTTGCTTAGTTTAGGGGAAGGGCGTGTCTTTGAGTAGAACAGAGTGAATGTGAAACTCTGCCATTAAGATTGGGCCTGGGCATTGCCCTGCTAGGTATATACACACAAGAATTAAAAGACTCATATCACAGTGACATATGTGCACCCATGGTTATAGCAGCCAAGTTTGTGATTGCTGCATCTTGGAAACAATCCAAGTGTCCATCAACTGGAGACTGGAT
>PVIR01001776.1:69590-115105 GCA_004026965.1 Petromus typicus
AAGTTTGAATCATTTCTACTTAAATGGACATACCTTGAGGATATCCTCATAAGTGAAATAAATAGGTCACAGATAGATACATATTGCATCTTTTCTCTGGTATGAGAAAATGAAGATGTAAATGAGTCCTAGCATTGTATGTTATATATTGTGAAATAGAAAATGCTCAATGTAAAATAAGATGAAAGGGGACAATGTTAAGATTGTAACAAAAAAGTAAGGAAACAAATTTTATATATATGGGGGGGTGGTAGGGTGGGTGGGGCTATGGGAAAAAATGAGAATTAACGTTGTGTCTTATACTGGTACAAATCCCCATTATGGAGTGCAATCATGATGTGTATATTTAATGTACCAATAAAGATAATTTAAAAAAAAAAAGATTGGGCCTGGGGAAAGTTGGCTACATCTCTAATTTCAGTTTTTGTATTTTCAAAGTGGAAATTGACTCACCTACCTTTAGAGTCTTTCCTGAGGATGTGATGAGTTAGCCTCTGGAGAGCCAAGCCCATGTAGACAGCTATAGGTGAATATTGGTTCCCTTGCCTTGCTCCTCTCTTATGCCACCTAACTTTGGTCCTCAGCCACCTGCATGTTCTGGTGGAGCCAACCACTCCTCCAAAAAGTGACCTCATATATTTGCAACCAAGGTATGGGTACAAGTAAGTGAAATGGGGTTAACTTTTAAACACAACACCCTGAGTTTCCCTGGAGCAGAGTTCTGTGGGGTTCTGAAGATGTAATTCGGAAGCTGGAGTCTTTAGTGAAACGTGGAGGAGAGTGTAGGAGAAGTCAATGCTGCACGAGTATCTGAGGCCCTCTGCGGTTCTACAAGCCTGGTCTAGTTTGCTTGATGAATTACTTTGAAGGAGAAGGAGACAGAGAGCTGGGGAGTGACAACTCAAAGGAGATGCCAGCAGGGTTTTAGAGGATTTCAACTTCATGTACTTCAAGTAGCTTTTATTTAAGAATTTCACTTTATCTCTAAAATAATATATCTAAACTGAAGGCATAAAGGAGCAACAGAAAAATAACTGAGATGTCTCTTGAGTCAAGCAGGTATAATCTGAATAGCATTTGCTTTGAACTAGTGGGAAATATTTCTTTTTAAGTTCACAGAAAATAATTTACCAAGTTCTAAAATATGTATTTCTCAAATAGTAACTGTGCTCCTTTTAAGTCAGTGTCATGTGATTTGGTGCATCTATCTTCTAACTTTGGAAGGTCGCCTGCAACTATTAACAGCAGGTCTCATTTTCTATCAAGTCTTGACCTTCCTACAGAAATAGAATTAATAGCCAGTTACAGAATGCACTTGACCAATAAAACACAATGTAGCATTTATGACCAACAATTTCAGCTATGTGTCTACTAAGGTGTCTCACTTTAAGATAAAAAAGTTCTGACAAATCCAGCTTTATTTACAGGAAAGTAATGTGGCAGATTCAATCAGACTTACTACAAAGTTAAAATGCAGCAGCATTCAAAAGAAGTGTGGCTCTAGACCCCAACCAGGTGTCTTAGTATACCAGACAGAAATTCAATGATCTTATTTCTTTTTTTGAGGTTGATGCGATCCTAATATTTTTTCCTCTGTGATTCCAAGAGGAAATGCTTATAATTATTGGCTCTCCATGTAATGATTATCACGTTTTTTATTTCAGAGCAAACACCCCTGGAAACATTCCTTGTGGTAACTTGAAACCCCTCATTTGTGCAAGATTCTGATTGATTTTAACAGAACAAAGGGACAATTGCATCTCATTTGAAATCCAGATGAGGTGCTCTATATTTCATTTTAAATTGGCAGTGATCACGGTTGGGTGGTCAATACTTCAAGGGAGTATAAGGGAAAAACAACAGTATTGGGCCATGCTAGTATACAGTGGCAATTTCTCTGGGCTGGAACTGGTTAACTAAGAAATGAAAAGTCATCCTCTGGTAGCCTGAACAGGAACCTGCAGTCTGCAAACACTTACTCCCATCAACACTGCTCCGAGGAGGTGCCGAAATGCAGGGTCCCTCATTTTGATCTGTGTCTGTCCTGGTCTGAATTAACAGAGGGGAACAGGAAATGGACCTACACTGTTCATAAGTAAGGAAGCCAATCAGGAGGGGGGTCCTTCTGCTTTCAATCAAGAGAGAGGGTACAATCTGAGGCGTCATCAGTGCATCTCAATCCCTGGTAAACACTCGGCTTCAGCAGGGAGCTGGCATTCTTTATGGATGGAATTACACACTTCACGAGTGAGAATTATTACTTCTAGGGAATACCTGTTCACTTTCAACAAAAATCTAGGCAGAAGAAAACAGATGAGGCGTGATTTGGGCCCTAGACCTGACAGAGAAACGTTCAAATCAGCATTATCGTATTCTTCTTAAGAGAGATATTTTCCCTACTTTCTAACCTTGAGTGCCAGGGAGAAAAAGGTAAAACACAGAAACAAAACAAAACAAAAAACATTGCCTTTAACAGAGACCATTTGAATTCAGGAGCTTACAAGCAATTTACTCTTTGCCACTGAATTAATCATGTCATGGTAAACTCTGCTAGCTTGGCTTGCACTATTAAGGATACTGATCCTTGCTTTGTTGGATAAGTACCATTAAGAGTTGGGAACTAATTTGCTTAATTTCTATTTACTAATCCAATAAACTTCCCTGTTTACTTTGTTTGCACAGCAGGCCTTTGAAACCCAGGCATTTAAGTTACTTCCTACTCCAGGAAAGATTTATATGTGGGCAGTTGGTCTTAATCAGAGAGAGGATGGACTTGTCCCAGGGTGGATGTGGTTGAAGATGGGGCTGCACAGAGTTAGAAATAGGAAGCTGGAAAACTTTCAACTTCCTCCTGAATCACATCTTCGATTGTGGCTGCACGGTTCCATCTGAAATACGTTCCCCAAACTGAAAACCACCCGTATGTAAATGTGAATACAAACCAGGAGCACGCTCCTTTGTGGTATTTTACCTTTTATTAGCCACATCTTGCTTTTTCTCCATTTGTGCAAATCAGTGCATGTTGTCCATATTTTGAAGAATGTGTTGGATATGAGCACCTTCTTGGGCCTTGTGTTTGTATAGCAATGTGATATTTTAGTACCTTGGCGCTGTCCATCTTATTGCTATAAGTCTGGTAGAGTTTTGAAACAATGTTATTTCTTAAACAACTAAAGGTGCTTTAGGAAAAGACTTATGATTTTTCCATTAGAAATACAAAACAGAAATTTATTTAGATAAAACATGAAGGTGCTCATCAGAGCAGAGAGAGGTATGACTTCATCAAAATATTACCCAGGCCTACCCTAATATCCTTCTGATGCACTTTAAGAATTCAACAAATGTTTGACACATGAATGAATTGGGTACAGAGTGACTACAGCACCCAACTGGCTCAAAACAAATGCTTCCTACACCCAGAAAAATGTCTTATCACCGTAACAGCCTAGACGAAGCCAAAACTGTATTTAAAAATTATTTCCACCACTTCTTCAGCAATATTTATGCAGAACTGATGCTTCTCACCCAGCTCTCAGCCCTAGTTTTCAGTGTTTATATGTATGACACAGGCTGGGGTAGGATTTTCCACTATCCCCTAACATTTTGTTTTGTTTTTGTTTTCCTATGGGGGATTTTTGCTGCTGTTTGTGTTTTTGTTTCTTGATACAGAGTCTCGCTGTGTACTTCTGGCTGGCCTTGAACTCACTATGTAGCTCAGGCTGGCCTTGAACTTGCAGCAACCCTCGGACCTCAGCCTCCCAACTTCTGAGGTTACAAGCATGTGCCACCATGTCGGGCTTATTTCTGATTTTTATGAGAATGTTTCTCATATAGTCCAAATGAAGGGCCATCCTTTTCATTTCCAACTAACTATAGCAATATGATTGGAGGAGAATAACCAAAAAGGTTTTATTTTATAAGCTGAAAGATCAGTCCAACATAAAGAAGAACTTCGTGATTCTGGGACCACAAAGCCATGGGGGAACTCTTGGATGTAAGTCATAACCCAGTGGAGAAGGATGAAAGGAATTTAAAGGTGAATTTGGGGACTCTGGAAATTTAATACTGTGATTTTGTATCAGATTTAAATTCTTTCTAAAGCCACTGTGAAATGAAGGTGGGGGAGGGATCACTTTCAGAAAGTTGAATGCTGTTAAAACTATATATATGTATATATATATGTATATATATATATATATGTATGTATGTATGAACATATATATGTAAGTATCTGTTCCTTTTGCTTCCCTCAATCATTACAATTTTTAAAACTCTGTATTAGTTTTCCATATACATTGTATTTCACTGGGCTACATGTTCTAACAATACCAGTGATATCATGTCTGGTACGAAAGGTAAAGTACGTATAAATGTGTAAACTGCAGAATTAAAAGGAAGTATTGTACTACAAGTTTGTAAATCAGCAGATCTAGCACAATCTGAGAAGGTAAAATATCAAGAACACTACAGAGTTAATTCAATTCTTCCACAGCAGAAAATAATCATATACACCACGAAATAAATTCCTCTGTGAGCAGCTGGATGGACAGCTTCAACGTGAGCACTTTCCACGGCCCCCACATCTCCGCCGTTGTGAGAGCAGTAAAGACAAACCCTGTGTTCCTAGTGGGAAAACCCAGAGAGAGCAAACGCAGGAAACCGGCTGCGTGCTATAGCAATGCCTTCAACAAAGTAGCAAAGAGTGCTTTTTTAAAAGCTTCACAATGTGTAATACATTTGTCCCCAGCATGTCCAGTTGGCCTTGGTAACTGTCCAGGGCTGACCGGGCTGTGGTGTCTCTGAGAAGCGAGGGCACAGGGTACTAAGAGGTCACCAGCTGGTCTCCCTCAGTTCAAGCCGCCAGGGGTCGTGCTTCTTAGAGCGACTCCCGGCGGCGAGATAGAACGCTGCTATCAGGGTTAAACAGCACTGGCTTCAAAGTTATACTAAGGCTTGAATCTCCACTCTTGCACTCTTTTAAAGACTTCGAGCCTTTCTTTTAAAATGGAGATTATAGCACTAATTTCCCTGGCTTAGTATAAGGGAAAATGAGTTAAGTGTGGAAAGTTTTGGATATAGAGGCTGGTTTATTAGGTATTCAATGCCTGGCTGCCCAGTATCATCCATATAAATTCTCAAGAATAAGAACATTTACCCTTAATAGTTTATGTGAGAAACGCTCAACCAAATGACCATTAGGTTTATGCTACGTTATGCTGGGAATATTAATATAAAACAAGAAAGGAAAAATATTTATGAATTTTGATTTTCAAGCATACTTTATGATCACATTCAACATTGAGAATTTGTACCTGCACTGGATGTATTTTGATTCTCACTTTTCCCATTCCTCTGCCCTCTCTACAGCCCCAATCCCCTATATACATAAGTTTCGTTTGAAATTTTCTAAATTACTTTTATTTAGTTTTTCACATTTGTTGTGAATTGTTTCTTATGAGTGTATTTATAGTGATTCTCATTTTGCTGAAATCTTTAAATAATTCCAACCTGGTAACTCATTTAATGGTATTTTTCCTATCAATTAACTTGCTTACCTATTTAAAAATACAAAGAATCATGCTTTTGCAGTAATCAACACTACATTTAATAATGTACATTACAAATGTACACTACATTTTTCAAAGATCTATCTTTTGACCAAAAGATTGAAATTCTTTTTTCTTTTTCTCTTACAACTTAATAAGCTTTCCTGTTGGGAGGTTTTATTGGTCCGTTTTATTTTGTTGTTGTTGTTTTGTTTTGTTTTGTTTTTACTGTAACTTCTCTACGCTTGTTCCAATATCTCCTCTAAGAACATCCGTCAATCTGACTTTAACTCTTTGTTTTCTGTGTTTCATATCTAGTAGGTTCTCTGAATCTTTTCAATGTATTTTTTGGAAAGAGTTGTTGAACCCAGCACTATATAAAAACTAGGAAGGTGATGCATCACTAAGCTACAACCCCAGCCTCTCATCTTTTGGTTTGTTTGGAGACAGAGGGAAAGGGTAAGTTACCCAGGTTGACCTCAGCTTGAGAGCCGCCTGCCTCACCTCCTTAAACTTGAGTAGTGTGGGTTATAGACATGCACCAAGATACCTGGGGAATTATCTCAGTCTTTGTTCTTTCATAATTTCAGGCTTCTAATTTCAGGTTTCTATACCTTGGACTTCCAATTTTTATTCCTGCTTTGTCTTCCCTGGTAGAAGTCATGAATCCACTTAAATATACCCACATAAATATACTTATGTGCTTTTCTGAATTTAATTAATGTAGACTGCAGTGGAACACATATTTCAGAGCACAGTACCTTTTGTTAAAAGGGTACATATTTGTTCATGTAAATGAATGACTGAGCGGCTAAATAAAATTCAACAAGAGTTTTGGCTAAGTAGATACTTTTATCTCAAGCATCACTAGAACCGGAAACAGCCCTCAGTTGGTGTATTGTAGGTTTGGAATGGCAGCTACAGATACACATACAGTTCAAGGCTCTGCTCATGGGCCACGCCATTCTTTCCCCTGGAGCCAGGAAGAAGTGCTGCGTGCTCTCTCCACAACTCCCTCAGCAGTGACATTTACTCAGCTGAAAGTGGCACATGACACATAATGTATTTGCCTTTGCAAATCTGTCAGAGCATTGTTTTTATTCAATGATACCAAAATACCAGTATGTGATACAAAATTTTTTAAATTTAAGCTTCCAGTGGAATTTTTGAGGACCTCTGTTTGGTTTTACTGGATAAGCTTACTAACTTACTTTTTGCAGTTTTTCAGGGTTTGATTTTAGGGTTAAACAATGACCAGGACCCCTTAAAATACTCTTCCTGATGGTGTTTCTGTGATTGAGGTTGATTTATCATTGACTACTAATCTTAGAAGTGCAGGGATTTTTCAGTTTCATTTCATCTCCAGTCTTTTTTTTTCCAGAATAATTGCTCTGTGAGGCAATGTAAAAAACAACTTCACATACGTCATAGGTTTATTGAGCATTTGTTATTAAATAAATATGTGGAGAGCTAAGACACACAGGCATAAGTGCTGGAGGAAAACACTGCACTTGTGAGATACATTTGATAACTTGGAAGAACCAATTTAAGTGCTAATCAGCACCAATATTTCTTCTACAACAACTTATTTAATAATAGCTGGGGAGTTGTGGGGGTGGGGGGATGAGAAAAAATGAGAAGTCGTGTCACATACTGGTATAAATTTTAGTGTTAATTGTTATCATGATGTGTATCTAAAATGTACCAATTAAATCAATTAAAAATTAGTAACAGCCTTATAAAGTAGATCCAGTTGTTTCCATTAGACAGGCAGAGATATGGAGGCCCCAAAAGTCTAAGTATATTGTCTCAGGTCACACAGCTGCTAGATGCCAGACCATGGATTCAGCCACATCTGCCTGGTTTCAGAACCCCTCTTCTTAACCACTGTGCTTTCCTGCCTGTAACGTCAATAAAAAATATTTTCTCCAATGAAAACAAACTAAAGATTTTCCTTTAATGCATAAGCCAGTGATAATGTCCTTCTATATAACAAGTCAACTTCTGCCCTGAAAATAGACAATCAGACTGGTGTACATGATAAGACTCGGAAAAAAAAAAAATAGAAGGAAAAAAACCCTGCAGGAGAGGAAACACTTTTAGTCACTGAACAAAAACATAAAGGAGAATAAAGAAAGCATAGAGAGGGTGGTTTCATACGTTACATTAAAAACAGATTACAAATGTGTGTGTGTGGTCAGGTGACCTCTGTGGCCCCCTACCTCCAAGGATTTTGTCTGTTCGACCACCCCAGGAGGGGGCTTGGGGAATCTCCCAGCTCATGAAATGGTTTGTTTCAGGAAAGTCTTGCATATGTTTTTCTTAGGTGTCCTTGAGACCTAGCACAGTGGCTGGTACATGGCAGGCATTGGATAAATGTGTGCTATAGGCATGAAAGCTTAAATGTGAGGATGAGAGGGACAAGGGAAAGGAGAGAGAAAGAGGATGGGAGAAATAAAGGGAAGAAAAGGAAGAAATAAAGACAGTCAAGGCTCTTAACACCTTATCCCAGTGTCCTGTCCCAGTGAACCCTTATGTTCTATTATTCCCTCTCCGTTTCTGTAAATTTCCCCCTTAGAACCCATCTACCATGGACTGCAAACTTCTGCATGCCTCTGGAATTTTTTCTTCCATCTTATTCTTAGATAGGACCTTCTGTTATTCCCTGTCACTTTTCTGGGGTGGGATAAATAAGGGATCAAGGAATGTGAACATTCCGGAACTTTCCATCTAAAGTCCCTAGAGAGGTACTCGTTCTTCCCTCTGTGGGGGAATGCTGTTCTCCAGGTTCTGCCCAGAGCAGGTTCTACTTCCTCCGAGTCTGCTTTTGTATCTAAGGAGAACTTTCCGCTCTCTCCTCCTGCTGTTTCCTTCACAGTCCTCACAATCTGGTATGCCTGACACTTGGGTTTTCAGTGCCTCCGGGCCCACATCTAACCTGACAATAAGCAAGGTAGGCAGCTCTTTTTATGCACAGTGCATCTGTACACTGCTGCTTTGCCTCTGGCCTGATCCCTCACTGGCTATAAGAGAGACTTTGCTAACAGAGCATGGTTTTCAGAGTAGAAACTCTAATCCTCATCTACATCACTGTCCCACCTCTGCATCAAGGGATGAAGGACAGTGATTCCTGCTTAAAACTAACACCGCTGTATCACACCGAATAAAAGCATTCCCTCTCCCAAGTAGGCTCTGTAAAGTTCAAGTGAGGCATAATGATTAACCCAAGGTCACACAGGTAATTGGGCACGAAATTAGGATTAAGATCTAGACCACATCACTTCTTCTTTTGGGTGTTGGCTATCAGAAACATTATTCTTGGAGCTGATCCATGTTTCATGGATGTTTCATTTAAACGCAAATGGAAAGAGTCCCTAAGAAACAGACTAGTTAAGTTTCCAAAGCTGCGGTCACAGTGTGTGATAGGATAGATGACTTTAAGAGATCAGAGCAATCGCAAGTCTCCCTTTGGGTTCCTATGACTGCTTCCCTCTGTCTGCAGACATAATATTCCCTTTCTCCAAAACATCTCTGGTTCCTGGAAGTCAATTTTGTGGGAAAATTGCGTGCACTGTCAAACAAAGAGTTAATGCAACTAAAACAAAAAATCCAGTTTGAAATATTTTTACAACGTTCTTTACACTAGAGAGTGGCAGAGAAAAAACAGCATTTTAAGTGCTGCTCTTTTTCCCATTAGGTTGTCTGCTTTTACAGGTGGCAAGTTTCAGCAAGATCTGAAGGCGAAAGGCCCATGCTGAGATGGTCTGCAGCAGAAAAGCTTGACCTGCCCGGCCTCCTGCCCATGCACACAACATAATCACTCACAAAATAGATACTAAAATAATGTTAGCAGCCGCCCGGCCTAAACTAATAAAACCAAGCACGTTGAGAGTTAAGGCAGAAAGCCTGTCCTTAACTCACCCCCTTGGGCCTCTGCATTACCTCTTCCCTGGCCTGAATTAAAAGAGCTCAAACCAAATGGCTTTTTGCACCTCCTTCTTTCCCTGGTGTCATTCTGACACTGTTGATTTTTTTCCCCTGCACAGGGCCTGACTCAGTGAGTTAAAAAACCCTTCTCTTTCTCACTCACCACATGCAAACTTTAATTAAGGCTGTCTCTACAGAACACCAGTGTAACTTGGGGAGAGCTGAAGCATTTAGTCAAATCGCAGAGTTTGAGGCCATAGAGGAGGGAGAGGGATAGGTCAGCAAAGGTCACAAAGAACAGCAAAAAGTCCTCCATGGGAAATGAAGCCCTCCACATATTCAGACAGCTCCCCTTGTCCACACATTCCCTCTCTTTCGGGCTGTAAGCACACCTCTTCTTTTATTCTATAGAGCAAACACTTCTCCCCTAAAGTCAACCTGTATTTCTCCAGAGCCACCCTGCTTCCCTACAGGTTGCTGATCTCTGTCACCCACATGGGAGGGGGATGGTGTTGGTCTTATCATCCTCGCTCACTCAAGAGAAATCTGCAGCTCAAAAGACTAATGATGACTCCACAATCTCAATAAATTTAAAAAAATAAATCATAAAATTTAAAAATTGGATTTAAAAAACCGATGGAACATATAAAAGACTAAGCAGGAAACTAAACTTGGCACTTCTCAACTTCAAAACTTCAAAGGAAGGAGTACTGGGGAGGTGGCATCCAGGTGCTCATTATAAACTAGACTGCACACACTCACCAAACAAATGCAGATGTCAGAAAAAAGAGCAACACTCTAAGTGTCTATGAGTTGTAATGAATTAACAATGGTGCTTTTCTCCAAAGAATAGAGCTGTGGAAAGAAAATACATATAGTAAAAGTATATACTTTTATGTTTCTCTACTGTTTGATTGTTTTTATATCAAGAAATGAAATAAGTCAAGTGCAATGGTGCACACCTGTAATTCTAGCACTCTTGGAGGCTGAGGCAGGAGGATCACAAGGACAAGCCCAGAAGGCTTGGCAAACTTTGTGAATTAGCAAGATCTTGTTAGAAAACAAACAAAAAAATTAAAGGTGGTTGAGGATGTAGCTCAGTGTTAAGACCTTGGGTTCAATCCTCAGTGACACACACACATGCATATATGTGCACATGCACTCACACAAATACACACACACACACACACACACACACACACCTGACTGACCACAACCATGTAACAGTGTGTATGCTTACAGATAAAAACAAAGGAGGATTACAGAGAAACAAAAATGGGAATGCTTTAGGTCAGCTGTATTTTGTTCTATATTCACTACTTTGTAAAAATATTCTAAATATGTTATATTCAAATATTCTAAGAAATAAACTTTCAAAGAGAGAGAAAACTTATTTTCTATAATTTTCCCTTAAGAATATTAATTATAGACTTCATATTTAGAAAAGGAATTTTATTAGGAAAGTTACAGAAGTTCTTTTAATAAGTCTTGGAAAATACAGAAAATAAATTTTAAAATAAAGTGCAGAAAATATACTACAATTAGATTTTCTATCGATTTTAAAATAACTTTTTAATCACAGTTCAATTATAACATATAGGGAAAGTTCACAGAGAAATGCAGAATCAGAATTTACAGTTAGAAGACTTCAGAAAAGCTATAAAATTAACTAAAATCATGTCAAATCTGCTGCAAAGAAATTCAGAGCATCAATCCCCTTTCAAATAGATATTAACCTATTTATTGTTATTCTGGGCAAAGGAAGTTCTCCAAGTCAGCAACTTTACCCTGCTCCTTTTTCTATATTAAAAAAGTGCTAGTCACAGAGCCTGGAATATTGTGAGCAGTCATTAATTTTAATTAAATGAATTTTATTTTTGTTTTTGAGACAGGTTCTCACTGTGTAGTCCAGCTTGACCCCAAATCCCTGATCCTTCTGCCTCAGCCTCCTGGGGGCTGGGATTGCCCGAGTGAGCCACCATGTTTGACTCCTAAATAAATCCTCTTTAACACACAAGAAAAAAATGTAAAGGGGAAACAAAAAAATCTAGAGTAAAAGAGAGAGAAAAGAAAGGAGGAAAAGGAAGTCAGAGGAATAAAGAGAGGGAGAGAATAAAAGGAAAAAAGAAGGGAGGAAGTACTAGAGAGAAAGAGAAGAGGGGAGATGGGTCAGAAATTGCCCTTCTGTCTCCCTTTTCTATCCTCTAGGATTGCAGCAGTCAAACAAGAAATTGTGTCCACCAGGTCTTTTTTCAGAGACTGACTTCAGTAGCAGCTATGGCAACACTTTCAGAATTTATTAGCTTCTGGAAAAAGAGGATGCCACTGGAAGAGAGAGCCTATAACAACATTTATTCTGGACCTCCATCTAATCTGAAGCTGCACATCTGGGAAGGTAGCAAGCTGAGAGGCAACACGGCCTTTCAGACGCAGGGAAAGGCAGATGGCTTCTTCATGTATAACAAGAACAAAAAAAGACAATAGTTGGGTGAGCCCGATTTCTTAACAGCAACGTAAAACATGGAGATAAATCTCACCTTCAGTGATTGAAAATGAGCAACAGGTTATTGGTCATAAATGTAATCACAAATCCTAAAACAATTCTTTTTATTTTCTCTCTTCAAAGAATGGAAGTGGGGGCTTAAAGAGAAGAATGGAAAATAATGCACTATGTTTCTCTGAGCTTTTAGATCTTTGTCTATTTACATCTTTCTCCAAGATCTTTGGTAAATTCCTTTTAGATGGACAATCGTGAAGCATTTTGAAGTAAGAGAAGCATTTTGAAGTAACTGTGGCTCTTAAATCCAGCACAGCTAAAGAAATCATACTCCCCTCAGTCTGTACATTCATCTTTTTTGTGTGTTCGCTTCAGCAGCACATATACATTCATCTTTTTTTTTTTTAATTGAAATCTTTTTTGGTACATTACATATACACATCATGATTGCATTTAACAATGAGAATTTGTAACAGTATATGATACAACTCAATTCTCATTTTTTCCCCATAGCCCTACGCACCCTACCACCCCCACCCCCTATGTACATAAACTTTGTTTCCTTTCTTTTTTGTTATAATCTCATTATTTTCCCCCTTCACCCCATTTTTCTTTGAGTATTTTCTATTGCACAATATATAACATACATTGTAGGACTCATTTACATCTTTATTTTCTAATGAAAGGGGCCGAGAGAACTCCACCTGGGGGTGAGAGCAGGTGGGATTTGCTGAAGGGGTTGGAATGAAATCAGGCTATAGAGGTCGCATTGTCATGATTGTCCTTCTAGATGAATTCCAGCTCCTTCACAGTCAGACTCCTGCTTGTTCACCTGGCCTTACTGTTTGTTTGCATCTACATATGTTCATATTGACCACACTACCTCCCAGGAAGCCATGTAATTCCCACTTTCTATCTTCAAATATGCTTTTCCCTCTGTGTGAAATGCTCTCCTAAGCCTATCAGAACTCAAGATCTGTTCAGGAAATACTTGGAATGGCACATCCCCTAAGATCTCCAAGTAAGGTTAATTTCTGAGTTAGTTGTTTCTTCTTCCATGACCTCACAGCTCAAGAACTACTTACATGGGGTTTTCTCAGCTACTTACATACATTCACGTGGATGTGTTTCCCACTAGACCTTGAAATTCTCAAGTGCAGAAATAATCTTATTGTATTTCCCAAATCTAGATAATTTATGAAACAAAGGAAACAATAGACATGTAAACCATATTGGAAAATGTTTACATTCTGATCAATCCAAGGAAAAGGGCTTCTGACCACTTAAACTCTTAGAATAAAAGGAAGACTCTGAGAGAAATACTCAGGTTTACCTGAAATCTTTTATAATGACTTGGAAAACACTGAGAAGAAAGTGTAAAATCAGAGTTGTGGTAAGGCACAGCACAGACAATTTGCACTGTATAGAACGAATGTGGGTTTTGAGGGTTAATAGAGTCTAATACGTAGAAAAAAGCTGTGGGTTCAAAACACAGCTTGGCCCTTGGAATCAAGTGAGATAACACATTTGGATGTGATCACACTTAGCTGTGGGCTAGAGAAAAGAGTTCAAACTTTGTGACTATATTCTCAGCTGTAAAATATAGCTCAACAAGAATAGACAATACAGTAGTCCCGAGTATGGAGACATACAACATTATAACTTTACTGCACCAATGAACAAATGCAAAGTGGTCTAGGTTCACAGTCCCTCTCCCAAGTTGGAAACTCTCTCCTTGTCCTCTTTGGGATGGCTGTGGGACATCTCAGCTTCAAAAGGTGAATTCATTGGCCTAAAAACCTTATATTTTAGAAAATGAAACTTTCTTGGAAAGAGCAGGTAATTTGATCTGTCAGTACTTTGTGAAATTGAATGAGTGCTGTAGGTGTAAAATCAACTGTGGACATGTCTTGTACGCCTGGGAGGACTCTGCGATCCAGATGGTACTGCTGAGGAAAATGGTGGTGAATATTTCCCAGTCTGTGAGAGAACTGCTCTCGCTTCCCCTGATACACAAACTGAACTCAGGGCAGAAAGAGCTGACATGTTGAATGAGGCTCTGTACTGCTTCAAAATGGGTTTGTGTTTACACTTCATTGTGAGGTTTCTAATGGTTGGAAATGACTCAGAGGAAGTTATGTAATATTTATGGAGCCACGTGCTGGAAAATAGACCAGGAACCATGATTTTGGTAGTAGAGGTAGCTCCTGAATAAGGCTTCTCATTTATTTGCAAAGTGTGTTTTAAAGAACAATCATGTAATTAGAGGTTTCACAGTTTTGGTAAGAGCGGAGTGGCTTCAGTGCACAACCCTCTTGTGGGTGACATCTATAAATCCTTATTCAAAGAAAGACAAAATGAATGAAAGGAATGAAGGAAAGGAAAGGAAGAAAATGAGGGAGAGGCAAGAAAAAGTCTCTTGAAAGACACTGGAAATAACCTCGGAGCAAGCAGAACCTGAAGGAAACAGATCTTCAGAAGATGGACTACAGATTAGGTGAACCTCAAAGTTCACCAAATTTCTTCTAATACTGCCCAGTTTGCATGGGAACAGGGCATGGATCTCAGACAAGAAGTGCTAGTTGCACAGCACAAAGATGCCAAAGCCGGGGTCCTGAGCTGTCAGGATTAATGCAATTGAGGATTAAATTGGGGAAGGGATGGCTTGGAAAAGACGTATTCACGGGGATTTATCTGAGATTCTGCTCGAATGCTTGGCTGATGTAAACTATGAGTCTACTAGACAAGACTCTAAGGAGAGACCAACAGGAGAAGCATCTGGAAACTCAGAAGCTGAGCATAGTTGAAGCCGGGTGAGAGCTGAGGAGTCAGAAGTGCGGAGTTCAAGTTCTGCCATGTTAGAGTGATTTAGTAAATACCTCAGTCTTTCTATTACGATTGCTGAAGAATCATTCCTTAAAAAGTAGACCATAGCTGAGAACTAAGTGCTATCTCTTTAAGACCAAATGCAGAACCAAAATAAGCCTTCCACAGTTAAGCCCTAAAACCATGGATCTATGAACGTAATATATTTGGCAGTAATTTAGCATTTTCCAAGACATAACTCAATGCTTTAAAGAAAAATGACAAAACCCAGAGTATCTATGGCATATCTCTCACATTAAACACATTGTCCAATGTAAAATAAAAAGCTACTAGGCAAAAAACAAGAAAAGTGACCTATGTTTGGAGAAAGAGACACACATGACATACATGTTGGCTTTAAGAGTATGCACCTTAAAACCAGAAAAATGTTAAGGAATATAGTGGAAAAGATGTATCAAATGAATTAAGAGATAGAGAGACATGAAAACTCTAAAAAGAACCAGATAAAATGATGGGAGCTGAGAAATAATATTATAGAATAAAATTTTGCCAATGGCTTAGTAGTAAATCAGAATCTGCATTACAAAATAGTACGGAACTTAAAGTCAGATAGGTATCATTCAAATCAAAACATACAGAGAAAGAAATTTGGGGCCGGGGATTTAGCTCAGTGGTTCCGGCACCTATCTTGCAAGTGCAAGGACTCGGGTTCAATCCTCATTAACCACATACAATGCTGGCCATGGAGACTCACGCCCAGCAGCAATCAGTACCACATTCCACCGTGCCAGGTGTGGTGGCTCACGCCTGTAATCCCAGCCCTTGGAAGGCAGAGGCAGGAGGATTGCTGTGATGTGAGTTTGAGGCTGAGCTCAGGACCAGCCTGAATTACAAACCGGGACCTTGTCTCAAAAAAAAATAAAAATAAAAATAAAAAAATTAAAATTAAAGTTTCAATAAGCTGCAAAAGATGTCAAACTTTTGTATAATTAGAATCTCAGGAGGAAGGCAGAAATACATTTTGACATTCATCAAATTTGACAAAAGCAAAAGTACACTGATTCAGAAAATGAAGTGAATGACAACCAAAATAAGCAGAGAAAATTATAACTATATGTATTATGATAAAATGGTCAAAAACCCAAAACACACAAGAAAGTCTTGAAAGAAAAATTATAAAAGAAAACTGGTAAGTATAATGGCTGACTTCTCAGCAGAAATTACAGAGGGCAAAAGACAATGGTATATTGTCTTTAAAATGCTAGGTAAAAAAGAAGCACAATCAAAATACACAAAGTGTTATTGGTAACAAACCTATAACCAATAAAAATATCATTCAAAAGTTAAAATTGGGAGGTGGGTACAGTAGCACATATCTATACTCCCAATTACTCAGGTGGTTGAGATAAGGAGATCACAAATTCAAGGACAACCTGGGAAATTTAGAAACATACTGTCATAAGAAAAATGTCTGTGGAGTTGGATACCACAATGGGAGAGTGAGTCTGCATTCAGTCCCTTGGATTTACAAACAAAAATTAAAATTAGGGCTGGGTGTGAAGTCCAAGGGTAGAATGTTTGCCTAATATGCTAATTAACTAAAATATATTTAATTGACTCAAAAAAAGACAAAAAAGGAACAATCAAGAAACAGAAACAAGTGACATAAATAGAACAAAAATAGCAAGGTGGTATCATTATCACAATCACATAATAAAAATGAAATGGTCATTCAGTGTATTGACATAATAATTTTGTGTGAACATCCCCAATAATATAGCTTCAATATACTATTGTCAGCAATAACTGACAACTAACTAGACAAATCCAGTGCACATAGAAGATTTTGATAACTTTTTCTTAGTAATTGACAAAAAAGTAGAAGAAATATTTAGTGATGATATGCAAGACTCGCTCAACACTATAACCATCTGCTCCTATTTGATGCTTATAGAACACACTTAACAGAATACACATATTTCTCTAGTAAACACGAACTGTTCATCAAAAATGTGGTTTGGAACATCAGATAAAAGTATTTCCTTTAACTACAATGGAATTTAACTAGAGTCAATAACAAGATATCCAGGAATTGCACATATAGCTGGGAATTAAGCGATACATGTAAATAACATGTACTAAAGAAGAAATTACAAGGGAAATTTTAAAATGTGTTATAATGAAAGGCAATGAAAACACAATAAATCATAATTTGTGACATGAACTTAAAGCAATACTCTAAAAAAATATAGCTTTCAATGCATACATTAAAAACTAATAAAAATTTTTATCAAGTCAAGATGAGAGAGCAAATTAAACTGAAAATTTTAAAAAAGGAATAATAAAATTAAAATTAGCAGTTACTGAGTAATAAGATAGCTCCTCTCACAAACAGAGAAAATCTTAAGGCTAAAGGTTTTTCCTTGAAAAGATCAATAAGTTCAGTAAAATTTACCAAGAATAATTTAGATACAGAGAAAGAAAAACATATAAACTATCAATATGAAGAACAAAAGTATGTGATATTACTATTCATACTACAAAAATCTAAAACTATTAAAGAAATCTTAAGAACAACTTGGTCAATGAACTTGTCAATATGATGAAATGGAAAATTCCCAGAAAAATATAACCAACACAAGAAGATTCAGCCCTGAATAGCACTGTATTTTTAAAGAAATTCGTTGTATAATTTAAAATGTTTCTCTCAAGATAACCTTAAACATGGATGACTTCACTGGGGAATTCTATCACATAATTAAATAAGATATCATAGAAATTCTGCATGGAAAATAGAAGAGGAGTGCTAATGTTTACATGCAGATGTTCCCAGTAGACTCATGAGCTTATAAGCTATCTCATTCTTCTACAAAACCCTAAAAAGTGCAATATAGAAAATTAAATTACAAGCCCTTATTTTCATCAGCATATGTGTAAAAATCTTCAGTTAGCAAATCAAGCTACAGTGTATAAATTATACACAACATATGAGGAAATCAATTCCAGCAATGACAATACATTGGCCAAAACGTGCAAGTTGGCTTAATATTTGACAATCCTCTACATTAACAGAATAAAATAGAATTTTATATCATCAACTTCAATCCGGAAGAAAAACAAATACAAAAGTTCATCACTTAATTATGGTGCAGAAGAATTTTCTCGGTTTCATAAAAAATATTTATTAACCTACAAATAACATTGTATGTTTCCTTCCTGCCAAGAGGCGAATGACTTTGCTCTACCACAGACTCCCCACCTTGATGCTCTCATCTCTCTCACAGACCCAAAGCAATGGTGCTGAGACTGAAAACGCCGAAGCTGTTAGGCCAGACAAACCCTCCTTCCTTTTAACTGATTTCTTCAGGTGTTTCATTATAGCAGTTGAAAACTAACGTGTGGGCTCACCACTCCTTCCACCTTTCTCTTGGATGCCAGGAAGTTAACTATGTGGTTCTCAATCATCCTCCAGCTAACTCACTATATTCTGATTCCTGAGGGAGAAAATTGAACAATTTAGTTCATTTTATATTATTTTAATTGCAAAAGCAACATAGTAATGACACAGTAAAGTAGTGATATGAAGAATTTAATCTTTTGCAGGTTACTTTGCCATTTCCTTCTGGTGACACACATACATTAGGGGAAGGTGATGTGTACTTTTGTCTGTAGACGTGTCATCATGAGTTGATCTTAGAAGTCCAATGTGGAGTCTTATTTGGGATTGTTGCATAATGGTCACATCAGACCTTTGCACCATTTCTCTTGAAGATTACTAATTGCACATATTTCTTATAAAGAACAGATCCTAACTTTGGCTCAATCTTTTGATAACATCTAATGTTGTTATGTGGGTTCAATGTGAATTTATGGAATGGTTGTGGCATATAAAGCACAGATATCCCTGAAGTGTTCAAATATCATGCCTCTTTGTAAAAATGCCGAGTTCAAAAAAATTCTTAGACTCAGTTGATAGCTAGGAAATAATTAATTATATAAATATGCATATAACTTAGAGAGAACCCACTTGATATTTTACTTTGCTATCATGACTACTTGTGACATACATGGAGAAACTATTTATCATACATTTTCCTAATGGGTTAATATAAAAAGTTCCTGCTTCAAGAAATTTATATTTTATTGTTTTTTAGAATTACTCAACCCAAAGATTCACGGGCTGCCAGTCAACTGCAAGCCCCATTATTTGATGATTTTTTTTAATAGTAGAAAATGAATTAGTAAATCCTGAATTATTGTTCTCCAATCTGCATGATGAAAGATGTCAGCTGTCCAGCAGGATTGTGCAATCCCATATGGTCTGCTGTGACTCTTCTATGACTTGTCCCAGAAATACCATTTCAGCTGCCATCCCCATGGCCCTGTCTTTCCTGCAGTAGTCATCTCCCATAGCAATGAACCAAAGAATCAACATCAACTGTCTCATCAGCCAGACTCAGAGCCTTTGGTCTTGGCCTTCACAGCCCTTTCTCCTACTTTATAGCTGTGCAGTCTGGTGTCTGAGTTCTGGCTCTCCTATTAGGCTTGAAAACATTGACACTGGCCAATGAGAAAACTTGTCAACACTCTCAGAAAAATCAGATTGCACTTTGTGAACCAAATGGAATAAAAGGTGACTCTTCTTCTAGTCACTAGTTCCATAGCACAATAATCACTATTTTGGAATAATGTTTGAATGTCAGAAAACGTGCTAAATGTTTAACTGTCATGATCTCATTTTGTCCTCACAATGACCCTGGAGACTGTTCCCATTTTACAGAAGAGGAAAATAGAGATAGAGAAGTTTTAGCAAAGCAAACTAACAAAGAGCAGAGAACAGCCTTTGGCTCGAGTCTTTCTTGCTTTTAAGCGTGAACTCTAACTACCACTGCATGTTGCATGCTGGGGGAGCCAGCTCAGGCCCTTCTGAAGTCTAACTTGTACCGCCTTTCCTTTTCCACCTTTCTCATGCTGCTGTGTGAATGACAGTGTACACCACATCTCGCTCTGAATGGACAGCAGGTCAGACACATGTTTGGCCTCAAGGAAATAAAAAAGTTGCTATTGAATCTGATATTATTACCTTGAAATCATCAACAAATAAATGTGCCCACATAGCTTTGTAATTAATGTCTAAGCATCCTAAAAGAACTTCTTTACTTTCTGTTTGGGCAAATGATACATGTTTCTCCACACTCATTGGCTTGGCTTGGCTTATTTATGTAGAATATTTTCACTTTTCATGATGCAAATCCTTTAGACAGCCCACACTGTATAGCTATTGGCTGATATTTCCCAACATATAAGATTCTGCCAACAGGGTTATTGATCTCTAGTTTTTCTCACATTCAGAGTATCTCAATTCTGAGCATTTGTCTCTCTTTGCACATTTGTGAAAACTGTCTGATAGTGAAAGCAAAAATGAAGCCTTCATTTCCTCTATAAATATTTGTGTGGTGACCTCTGACTATTAGTCAGCCCGCCTGCCAACACCCCATTAGAAGTCATCCTTTTTACAATCAACTACTATCATTTGATAACCCCTTGGGGTTAAAAGTACAGATGTAAGATCTTGGAGTTCCTGATGGAAATACTTCATATCCCAAGTATGTTTTCCTTTGAAAATGACATCACCACCAGGATAAATTTTTCAAATAATTTGGCCGTCATGTTATGAAAGCTTCATTAAAAGTATAAAGAGAAAAGTGTTCTACATTTCAAGTAGATTTTTCCAAAATCTAAGGGTGAAATAAAAATAACTTTCTAACTACTTAGGCTTAGAGGATCTTAGTGTGGAGTAACTCAGACAGGTCAAGAAGAGTCATCACAAAGATCGTGTTGCATAACTTTTTGCATCAAATTCTAATTCCATGAAGTTCATAGTAAATAGACTTTTTTCTTGCGAGATAATTTTTGTATTTCTGGATTGGATCACAAAGATGATTTAAATTACATAAAAACTTGTTACTAAACAGAGCAGTCAGATGACATGGGTTAATATTTCTGATACTTAATTTACCTAATTGCTAACTGCTCTGATCAATGTCACTCAGGTAGTGACTTGCTAAGTTTAAGGCATGAAATTCCCCCTAAACTATCAGAGATGGAAACTTCCTGAGATGAACAGGTGGGATGAGCAGAAACCAAAGAAGCAAGAGCCTTGTCCCCTTTCCAGTGAGTGAAGTGTCTTCTAAACTCTATGAGCTTATAAGGAACTTCATGTAAGATATTTACATCATCTGATTTTTTTTTTTAGAAAAGTAAATCTAAAGTTTGTGTGAGGTCAGATTGAGGGAGCCAAAGCTAGAGGCTGAACAGTGAGCCTATCACAGTATCAGTGAATATCACTATTCACTGAATAGTGATGCTGTGAAACTGTTCCCACAAAGAACATGGGGTGTTCCCCTCAGCAGTCATAACAGGAATGAACATGGCTGTTTGAGTGTGAATGGGAACGCACCCTAGAGTACCACATGTTAAAGGTTTGGTTCCCAGTTTATAGAGGTTTGGAAGTTGGAAAGAGCTACAAGGGGTGGGACTGAGTGGGGGGGTCTCCGAGTTACTGGGTGATGGGGAATTCCCTGGGGAATTCGATCATACAATTAAATAAGAAATCATAGCAATTTGAAGAGAATGGTGAGATATTGGCCTCTCTCTGTTTTGCAGCCCATCCATGAGCGGAAGGACTTGTCCTGTAACACGCTCCCTACTTTCGTGTGCTGTCTTGCTATAGGCCCAAGAGTAAGAGTGTCAACTGACCACATGCAGAAACCTCCCAAATGATAAAGCAAAATAAACCTTTACTCTTCATAAATACATTCACAATTCCATAAGCTTTTGCTGAAATAGCACATGATCAACCCTTCATGAACCAATAACTGAGGATTCAAAGAAAACTCCTACCATACGAAGCTCAAGTATTTGTCCCTGTCATGACTTCAAAATATTTAAAGTAAAATAGATCTTTCCCCTATACAACAAGTTAGGGGCTTGAAAACTAACTGTAACAACCTTCTAACTTTATTATTTTTCAATTTAAAATTTTCATTACCTTCAAGTGTTTCACACAGTGCATAATCATTGTATATTTCCTACTTGCCTAGTCTGGACATATTTCAATAAGGATGTATTCTCTTTAAGTTGTTATAGTCTGCTAATCTGATCCCTACAGAACATAATGTGGCCACTGCTTTTGAGGAAGAGAGAAAACAAATTATTTTAATAACTGTTATGTCTTGTATCTAGATGCCCCACCAAGCTCCATGCAGGTATAGGTGGGGCTTTTGGAGATGACTAGATCTAAGCTTTGTGAATCTGAATTAAGGTTGTGTGATGAGTGGATTAGTCCACTGACTGGTTTGGCATAATTCTGGGTGTGGATAATGTGAAGACTCACTCTAGGTGTGGGTGGCACCAGCCAATAGGCATATAGCCCAAATGGAAGAAGTCGCATGGTAGTGACTATAGCATGCATGTTACAATACTTGTTTTTAAGTCAAAAGATGTTAATGTCTGAATTGTTTTTTTCTAAACTAAAACCTCAGTGTGCATGTTTAGTTGGCATTTTATGATAAAGAAATGAGTTTTGAGTTTCAGTTTAGGCACTCTTCTCCACTTGGTTTGCCATCAGTATAATAAAAAAGAAGGTAGAAGGTAGGCTTGAGGCCTGCTGCCTGCCATGCTTGGACTGGAAACTCTACAAACCATGAGCTAAAATAAACCTTTCCCCCTTTAAATTATGGATATTACATATTTTTCCTAGCAGTGAGAAAATTAAAAGTTACATTAAAACCCAAAGAGCAGAATTGGGTTTGGAACATGGGAGGTCTGTCTCCAGAGTCTTTGAGCTTAATTATTATACTTTAATCCTGACCGTGTTGATATAGAAGTAAGTCTCTAAGAAGCATCCCAGGGTTCCAGAAAATAAGCAAATCACCCCAGGTAGTAAGACAAACTGGAGAAAGAAGCATAACCGAACAGAACTCTGAGTTCTAATTTTGATTCTGATGCTTATCGCTATAGTCTTAGGTAGGTTTCATGAGCTCTCTGAGGATTAATTTCCTCATCTATGTAATAAAATTTATTTAGACCATTTTTGTTAGATTAGAGTACTGGTTCATCTATATTTAAGGTAATTATAGTTAAAGTAATTTAATATTCAATTTGTTTAGATTTAATGTAATTACAAATGTAGTAGGGATTCTACCATCTTATTTGTTTTGATTTTCCCGTTAGGCTATGTGTTTTATATTACTTTACTTTTTGTTCCCTTATAGGTTAATGCATTACTTTGTATTGCATTAGTGTCTACTCCAGTGTTGATGGCATGACACACCAAAGTCTAATACAAAATTTGGCCCATATTGCTACCTGATAGCCTTAGATCTTTTAATTTAGTGTACTTCTGTTCCTTCTTTTTACTTTATTATTTTGTTGTATATTTTAGTTATATATATATATATTTGAAAGTTAAAAAGACATTGTATACCAATATACCTACGTATACACTTACATCTGAAATTCATCTGTTTGCTCTCATATTTACTCTTCCTAGTGCTCTCTCTTCCCCACTTCTGCTTTTCCATTTGTCCATCTAAAGTCATTCTCTTTTGCTTGAAGAAGTAAGTTCCTTCAGGATAACCTAAGGAAAAAATCAACTTGGGATTTATATCCTCGGTTTTTGAAAATATTTTTGTCTTGTCTTCACTCTTGAGGAATCTTCACACTTTTTCTCCCACTTGACCTTTTAAAGAGATTGTTGGCGGGCCGGGGAGTTAGCTCAGTGGTTCCGGCGCCTGTCTTGCAAGCACAAGGACCCGGGTTCGATTCCCCGGTAACCACATAACAATACTGGGTGTGGAGACTCACACCCAGCAGCAACCAGTACCACATACCACAGTGCCGGGCGTGGTGGCTCACGCCTGTAATCCCAGCACTCGGGAGGCAGAAGCAGGAGGATTGTGATGTGAGTTTGAGGCTGAGCTCAGGGCCAGCCTGAACCACAAAGCGAGACCCTGTCTCCAAAAAACCTAAAAAAAAATAAATAAATAAAAATAAAGAGATTGTTGGCTATTCCCATTTTAAGGTGATTCTTCCATTTACTTCTGGCATCCATCATTTCATTTGAGAAATCATGTGTAAGTCATTTCTATCTCTTTGAAATCAATGGCTTGGTTTCTTTTTAATTAATACTTCTAAAACTATGTTTATGCAATTAATATTAGAAGTTTGATAACCATGTACCCATATACAGTCATATGCATATTTATACTACTTGGAGTTTGCTGAGCTTCTTGTGTGAATTAATACTAAAATATTAATTCAATAAAATATTAATCCTTTAATATGTATTTTCCCAAGACCCCAAGAGGGCCCTAACTTTCTCAAAAGATGTATTTGCTATGGTACCAATTAATATATTTAGTATCATTAGTAATTAGGGATGGCAAAGTAACTATTATGTTTTGTAATGTTTGTTACAGAAAGTAAGACACACTCAGAAAATTCAAATACTTAGGTATGTTTAAAATATAAAGGAAAAGGTTAACAGGAAAGTCAGTAGAAAAATAGAAACAGGCAGAATCATGATCTGGCATTGAAGTCACTCGACTGAGTTAAGACTTTCTTGTGAAGCCAGTCAGGAACCATTGAACTACTTGAAGTAAGAAAATGGTAATTACAATCTTCATTGGAAAATAGTCAAGTTTTCCCATGGAGAATGGATACATAGAATGAAACTAAGTCAAGAGGGCACAATGAACACAAAGAACAACCATAAGTAATAAGCTGTTTTCTATGTGTCTTTTGGAAATAAAAATAGCTAACATTTACCCAAATAAGTCATGAAAACTTCCCAAAAACCTGGTGAGCAAAAATGAGAGTCAAAGAAGCAAAATAACCTGCCCAAAGTTGAAAAGCAAGTCTGAAACCTGGGGGTGGATATCCATAGAGCTAGATATGTATCTCCTGAGTCTGTGAATTTAACCACTTTGCTGTAACCCTTACTGTTGCACCTTACAAGTAAGACTCTGGTAAGTTTTGCATAGAAACTTGATAGCAATGGCTAAATCACTCAAGGGGAAGAAACAAACTTAAGGAAACATGTTAGTATAGGGCTCTTAGTTCTAATCCCTGTTCTGATGTTCACCAGCCACAGTCCTTGGGTAAGCTTCCCAAATCCCTGAGGCCACTTCCTCACTTGTATAATATGGGAAAGTCATCTGTACTTTGAAAAGTTGTAAAAAGTGAATTAAATAATAAAATGTTCATAAAACTTTCAACACATAAAAGACCTTCCATATTGTTCCACCCCTTTCTAATGTTTTGTCAAATAGCAATGCCACGGTATTCTGGTTACTTGATATTTTAGAAGATATTCTGGTTACTTGATATTCTAGAAGTCCAAAAAATGATTCACAATTGCTGAGGAATAACACAGAAAACCACATAGACCACAAGTTCTAAATCTAGGAATATATGAGCTTTAAGGAAAATAATTACTTCTCAGTTTTTAGTAACCTTGCCCTGAAATGGCCTATGCTTCAATCTTGACCATAAGCAACAAACTTAAGTGGCACTGGAAGCACCGATTTGTCTGGCCACCAGCAGGAATTAGTATTTTCACATCACACTTCAATTATTACAGAGTATTTCCCACTCATCACCACTTTGAAATTACATCCTTTATAAGATCTGCCTCTAAATCTTGTTATGTAATGATCAATATACACATATGCTTCTGTCTCATCGGTTTAAGAATATTTTGACAACTCAATTTCAATAAAAATTGGTTCCCTTTGTAATCCTATGCATTTTATTTGATGTATCTAAAGCATTATTTTGGGAAGGCATTGGCCTCACTAATTATCAGAGGGCATAAGGTAACTTGCTGCACTATAAGCACTCAGGAAGTGGCAGGGTGGACAGAAGATGATGAGAGCAGTGTGGATTCCCCTAGTCAGCTACATGAGATGCTTCGGGGAGAAAAGCCCAGCATTCTCTTGCCTGTGACCCTGGGAAGAGCCGGGGCAGAATGCAGATGACCTGGGTCTGGCAGCTTCTAAGACTTTTTCCTGAGCATTCTTGTAAAACAGCAACCACATTGCCACATGTGCCTGGAATTTTATTTCCAGGCCAAGTGTCAGCTTTTCCATGCTAAGACTCTCTCAGGTTTTGGATCAGGCTCCCCTGCTGTCAAGGCCCAGCCCTTTCAATACCTCAACCACCTGCCAGAGAAGACAGATTCATAGAATGTTGGCTGCCACTTCTGAGTCACGTCCTCAGCCACAGACTTCCACCTGCAGCCTCAGGAGGCCTACTCTGCAAGGTAGCTGAGGATACAACTGGTGCTGACCCCTCCCAATCAGGGCAGCCTGGCCTTCCTTAGGGGCCAATAGGCTTTAGAAAAAGGGCTCACTTTCCTCCTCTGTACTCCAAAGAAGCATTTGCTTTTCAGAGTGAGTCTGATTTTTTCCAATCTTATCTAAAACCTCAAGTTTCCCCCAAGTTATTATTTTATTTTCTTTAATCCAACTATAAATGTATCACAGGAAGTGGTAGGGAGAAAGCCTTACAAAATGGGAGGATATTGTTGTAAATAAGACTCCTTGCTGTGACTCTGAAATAAACAGGTTTCTAACATTTTTAAGTAATGGTAGAGCTACTCTGAGCACTGGTGGGAATGTTCTACCTATTAAAGGAAATTTATCTCCTTCCAAATCAAATACTACTTCTGCAAAAGTGAGGTGAACGTCATTAAATCTGTGGTTTGGGGAAACAGCCGCATTTCACCCTGAGAGGTGAGAAAAGAAAACAAATGTTCTAGAGATAATGGCTTAAGAGGTGCATATTGCATGGGAGAGAAAATAAATCCTCCTGCAAATTTTCCTGCCTTACTCTTTCAGTCAAATAATTTCTAATTTTTACATGTTTTGATACCACCAAGAGAAGAATACAGACATCCAATTCATGACCTCTTCATACTATTTATCTGATCTCCTTGAATTAAGGACCAGCTGTATGCACACAAAGAGAGAAGAAGTACTACCGGGTCCAATAAATATGCTTAGGGAGTCAAAATCCAATTAAAAGAAAAGAATCAAACTTGGAGAAAACTGACTAATTTTTTTAGGGCTGGGTCAAAGAGCAAGTGCAAATACAAGTGGAGATAAACCGAACAGTGCAAGACTCATACTAGCCAGTCAAAGGATACTACTGGACAACCCAATGGAAAACAGAAAAATAAAACCATTTTTATTTCCATAATTTCTTCCACCCTTCAACTGGGAAGAGCAGGGTTTTGGCTGAAATTTTGTAGAATACTCAAAATTGGTTATTGAAAGGCTTTTCTAATTTCAGGTCACTGAGGAAATATTCATGATGGATAACTGATTTGACAAGAAGTCTACCTTAGTAGCAGATGACCAAGAGTGATATAATTTAAAGGTAGGAAGATGTAATAGTTTGGGTCTAGATGTCCCCTCAAGGCCACAGGTGGGGTTTTTTCAGAGGTGACTGGATCTAGATTGCATGACATTGCAGCTGACTCATGGTGCAGTACTAGGCTTAGGCATTAGAATTAAGGGTGTGAGCGCTGCCCACCTTGAGCAGTCCGGATTAGATAAAAGGGACAGACATATACTGTTAAGGCCCCTTGTTGCTTTGTTCTTTCTTCTGCCATGACCTGTTTTTCCTCTCCATCCCCCTCTGCCATGCCACCCTCCCTTGGAGCCAGCCATTTATTGCCTGAAATCTCTACAAACTGTGAGCTAAGTAAAACTCCCTTCCTTTGACTTTGGATGTCTGGTACTTCACCTCAGCAATGAGAAAAGTAACTAAGATTGAAGGGATAGAACTTAAATTTAAAGCTAGGAAGGGTGGAGATTAAAGAAGAAAACAAGTGTCTTTGCCTTTCTTGATAACACGAAGTATTATTTCCATTGCAGACAGACTTGTACATCATAAGGCAGTCGGGGGACTATTTTTCTTCCTGTTTGCTTACAGTCTATTGCATTTAACAATTAAATTCTACTCGCCAAAGGTGTAATTGTGCAATTTTCAACATGGCAAGTGAAGGGCTTTCAAATAATCCATGACTAGATGGATGCATAGAAGTGGATGGAAGCCAGAAAAGTGGAAAGAAAACATTAATTGAATGTCTAGTTAGAATACTATACAATATGAGGTTTGATGGGTTTTTGTTCATTTTGATTAAACTTAGATTAAAAATATGAGAAATTCTAGATGTATTTTAGAATTACTGAATAAAAAACAGTTCAAGATTTTCCTCTCTAGACTAATCTTAGTTTGCGTTTTATTATCCCAACCTGCAATTTAATACATTATCAGGAGGATTCAGTCATACTTGATTTTATTTTAAATATGTGCACCAAATGTTTAAATCCTCACAAAGTAAACAAATAAAAATAAAATCCTTCTAAGGCATCTAGGAGGGAATGGGAATTGGAGAAAAAGAGGAATCAAGATATACTTTATGCATTTACAAATTCCATGTGAGGTATGTGATCATTATGTATATCTAAATTAATATTATATAACTAATTTAAATTGTAAAAAATGTATCAATATTAAAAAATTCTAAAGAGAAAATATTTTAAGCTAACTTAATAACATTTTAATGAGTCCCACATTCCCACCTACAGGGGCTAATCACCACCATATTTGTAGAGGAGGAATAAAAAGGAAGTATAGCTTTAGGGAACATGTGTCAAATACATCTATATAATCAAGTCAGATAATAACTTCAGGAGTCAGATGAATAATCCATTTGGCCTAAATTAATTGTATTAACCTCATACTTGCAAAATTGATCCAAATTATGCATAAAATCATCATTTCTTTAGCACCTTTTGGGTACTCCTCATTGAATGAGACAGACACCATGATTAGAGTTTGTATTTCCATGCTGTAAGAGTGCTGCAGATTTAAAATATTTTATAGTTTCTCTTTCCATGGATAAATTCTAACTTTGTTTTTGAAAGAGAAATAATAAAAAGTAGAAAAAAAATTGTTTTCTGACTATGGTTCATTGTCCAACCAATTATATTGCAAATGTTCTTCAAAATATGTTTCATGGTGTTTAATGCTAACTTAAACTGATTTCATATGATATTTTACTTGCCTCTATGATTTTCCAAAATTTATGGGTAATCTCATGTACTGAGTAGATAACTTTCAGAAATGACTTTAACATTCAATTAATATGGTCTGAATGAAATTAGCATAAAATTAGCTAAAAATTAATTTACATTCCAATTGTTGTACTATTTAGCCTATTTCTACTACCTTTATACAGATAAAGTTGTTCAGAATGGTTACTTTATCATTAGTTGCTCCTACCTCCAAGTGAGGTGAAGTTAAGCAAGGCTCATTCTATCGATGAGCTAATTGAGTCACATTGTGCTAAGTTTTTTGTTAAGAATCTTACAATTGTTCAATGTCAAATCTAGGACTGATTTCTCAGCTAAGTTGCAATCGTATCATTAAAACAGGACATTTTTGACTGAGTGTTGTGAGCATCCCGGTGAGTGAACATTCACAATTCAATCAAAAAGTGTCTGACTCAAGAACATGCACAAAACAGGGTGACTTGTGAGTTGAGCTACTTGACAGTCTCTGTGTTCTGGTGGAGGCTCAGATACAGGCTACTCTACAGAACTCACACGAGAAGGAAAGGAGCAAGCAGTACACTGGTTCCGTTCCAACTATACATCCATTTTCTCCATGCAATTCGTTAGAGCTTGAAAAGTCTCAGCAAAAAAAAAAAAAAAAAACCAATCCGTATTACCAGTTATTTAAAGGGAACATATATTGAAAGGTATTTGGTATCTCCTAAAGCAATGAATTTAGCAAAAAAGCAAGTATAATTTTTTTATTTACTAGGTACTTGATTCAGTTATTCAAGGGCTTTCTTAAGTAGAGCACACAATAGAGTGGAAAATTCTGCAGGAATACATGCAGGTTGTAGCTTTAGTACTCATAAAGACAAGCAAGACTTGGGTTCCAGACTTCATTTACCTTCATAACTTTTGAGCAAGTCATTTCAATTGTCTGTGATTTGCTATTTTTACATGTCCAATGAAGATGTTATACTAGAATGACTTTAAGACCTTCAATCTCTAAATTTGTCCTTCTGTTTGATTTTTAGTCTTAGTGATATGTTTGTTGGAGGTTAAGAACAAAGGGATGTTTCTATAAAAGCCCCAAAGCTGTTAGAATAACTCATTATTTCCATAGAGTAAACTAAAATCTTTAGTCTAAGATCCAGAATTTGTGCTAGCCTAGATCATGCCTTCAAAATGCTCCTTTGAGAAGGGGTAAAGGTAAAAATATAATACTATCACTACTATTAGAAAAATAGTAACAAAAATACAAACACAACACACACATACAGTGTTATAAAAATATTTTCTAAAGCCATGTCTTGGGGCACTGCACTATGAAAGTGTCTTTTAGTACCTGCTTTAATGTTTCTTAAAAATTTCTTTTCATTTTTTTAAACTTATTTTTCTCTCTGCTACCTCCTGTCACACTTTCATCACTCAAATGAAAAACCAGACATGATAGTTAATCTTCCTTGTCAGCTTGGTGGCCGAGAGATTCATGAAGCGCACTTCTGGGCTTATCTGGTAGGGTGTGGAAGCTTGACCTTAGGAACTGTACCTGGTGCCTAGCAGCTTCCGCTTAGGCTTTGCCCCTGCACTCTGCTTCCTAGCCGTCTTCCGTTGAGCAGCTCTCCTTCATCAGGCCTTTACACCATGATGCTTCTTCTGTGGAGTCAACCAACAATGGACTGAACCCTCTGCAACTGTGAATCAGAATAAACCTCTCCTCCTCTAAGTTGTTTAATGTCAGGCAATTTTTTCTAGCGGTGGAAATGCTGACTAATGGATCAAGCAACCATATTGATCATTCTTATTGTTTTTCATTGTTTTTTTAGCAGAGGTGTAGGTTTCCCCATATTAATTTTAAAAGTGCAATAGTCCAAATTTCTTTCTCTAAAAACAACCTACCTAAAATCACATTGCCTTTTATCTGTATGATCCCTGACTGCTCGCTGATATATTCACTATTGCAGCCCTGGGTTGCTCTGAGATCCCCTGTACATCCACATCTCCTGACATATCACAGGCTTTACTCTGGGAACAAATAAGTAGCAACTGAGATTCTTTCTTGGTTCCCAACATGCTCTGAACAACCAGGCTGTGGCATCTTGCTTCCCTTGGAACCAAAGGAAAATGAATAAAACTGCATTACAGTTACACCAAGCAAACTGGAGCTTTAAGCATGTCGTGATTCTATTATGCCTGACAAACAACTAATGCCGAACCAATTTCACTGGAAAATTCAGTATTTTAGCAAAACAGATTCATCTAAATGTGGCCTGAAACTACAAAGGAACCGAAAAACCAAGAAACAGCCTCTTTCGGTTGAGAAGCGCAGATGCCTTTGCTTTTTCGTTGGCAAGGGTGATAGTTTTTGCCATTAGACATTTTATTTTCAAGAAACCAGCTGTCCACTTTGGACCTGTCATTTCTGTGACTCTGATTAGTAAGAGATGTTAGAAACAGCAGAGTTACTTGGAGAAGTGGAACCTACCACGGCAGGAAGCCCATAATCCAACCCCAAGTATTCTTTTTGGGGGAAAATTACTTAATGGAAACTAAGATAATAATTTTCCTTCTGTGAGTGATTGTCTTAAATTTTCCTTTTCTGAATAAAAGCTTTTATAATTAACTATTTTTAGACACACTATTAATTGTCATGTACCTAGGAAGAGGCAACTATTAACTCTTTCTTAGTTCTAGAATTTACAACAAAGTAAAGTAAGCAATCACAATGCAGCATATACAAAATAATGTTAAACTCTTCATATTAGTTTCACTTTGCATTTTACAAACCTGTTCTATGCCTTGTATAATATTCTAGTTTATCTTATCCAGCAGATAGTGAGAGTATCCATTCTAACTTCTATTTTCACAACTACTATGGTAGCTATCATTCATACATACAAATAAATCTGACATTACACCATATTTTTCATCTATTAGTATTTATTCATGCCTTTTATCTCTTATTTAAATGTACTTTTTTTTTTTGAGACAGGGTCTCGTTTTTGTAGTTCAGGCTGTCCCTGAGCTCCGCCTTGAACTCACAGCAGTCCTCCTGCCTCTGCCTCCCAAGAGTTGAGAATACAAGCATGAACACCATGCCCAGCACTGTGGTTTGTGGTACTGACTGCTGGTGGGTGTGAGTCTCCACACCCAACATTGTTGTATGTGGTTAGCAGGGATCGAGCCCAGGCCCTTGCACTTGCAGGACAAGCGCCGGAACCACTGAGCTAAATCCCCGGCCCTTAAATGTACATTTAACACAATAAATGATCTGCAACTTCCTACTGGACATTCGATGCAATGTTCAGTGTAACTGAGTCTAAGCAAAGTTGATGTAAAAGGAGCAAACAGCCTAAATCCCCATAAAGTAATAATCTGGTTCCTAGCCTTATATTTCCTGATCCATAGGCCACTTATTTTGCTCCCTAACTTATCTGTACTTATATCAGTATTCTTGCTTTTTATTAATAAGCTGTTGCACATATGTGTCAGATACGAAAACTTAGTCTCTACATTCCAAAAAAGCAGAAATACATAGATTTGGCTAGAAAGACAGAAAGAAAGAAAGAGAGAGAGAGAGAAAAGAAAGAAAAGGAAGCAGCCAAAAATTTTATAGAGAAACTTGGAAATATACCCAAAGACAAAGTTAACACATACAGAATACAAAAACACATACATGCACACTCGTATGTATATATTCACAAGTATTCATTGAAACAAATTGCCTTTCAATATATATTCTCCTCACTTAAAAACTTCCTGATATTTAACCAAGAAACCACTAAGACTAAAGACTACATTTACAAATTTTCTTTAGAGTTTATGCTCATGTGATAAATTTCTAGTACTGGAATATAAGCAGAGGGGTCTTAGGCTTTCAGACAGAATTCGAGAGACTCTTCCAAGCTCTTCTTTCTTCCCATTACTTTGAGTGGAGGTGTAATGGCTGGAGCTCAGCATTACAGTGTTGTGGACAATTATATGTTCCCTAAGGTTGGAAAAAGTAGGAGGATTTGAGCTAGACCTAAACTTAATGGACTATGGACATTGGATGGAAAGGAAATCAAAACTGAAAATTTGTAAAAGCTTCCATTTTCAATTTAGACACAAAAAGAGCTTTGAAGTCGACATTCTCATCCTTGAAATATGAAAGCTTAGAGAAACAGCAACAACAAAACCCAAGGACTTTCTTAGATTCATCAAGTGCTGAGATCACACAACAAATTACCCTCAAAATCTGGACAGAAAGGAACCTGCAGGGAGATGGGGTCTGAATATTTGCTCATCTAGAGCAGATCCCCCTGAAATATTAAAGGAGAGGTTGTGATGTATTGCTACAGGCCAAATGTGAGGTACCATGAGGGCAAGAAACTCCTGGGGCTTCCATATAGAGTGATCTTTTGTTTGGGAACCTGACCAGATTATCACAGAGTAGAACCAGGAAAGTCAAGAAAACATCCCTTAGAGCTCTAGAAAGTGTCTGTATGAAATCCGCCAAAATGTAGCTCCTTTACACTTAATTCTCTGGAAGGATATCACCAGAAAGTAACAGCAAAGCCACACCCCAGCAGAAGCTGGGAAATGCTATCCATTCCATTCTTGATCACTATTTCTAAAGGAACAAAACTCATGGAAGCTACACTCATGAGACACAAGCCCACTAAACACTCCAACACCAGCACATAATTTGATAAGAAAATAGATCCTGCTATCACAGCTCTAAGCCTCTGGTAGGGTACAGCTGAAAGAGCTGTGGGAGACAGCTTTGGTGTCCAACTACTAACAGATTATTATGAGGAGTGTCAAAGCGCAATCTGAAGATACAAAGCTACTAACATCAGCCTCAGATATGCCACAGAAACAGGGATCTTCAGATGGGGAATTTAGAATAACTATGATTATAACATTAGAGGTACTAATGAAAAAGGTAGAAACGTAACACCAGATGTATAATGTTAGCAGAAATGGAGAAACTATAAGAAAGTATCACAGAAAATACTAGAAATCAGAAAGAGAATTTTAAAAATAAAGAATGCATATGACTGGCTCATCATTACCCTCAAAGAAAGCAGAGCTTGGAATATTAGAAGATTGTCAATGGCTAGTTGGGATGACCCAAATCCATTTGTAAGAGGATGCAATTTCTAAAATTATGAATGATATTTTTTTCTTTCTTTACAGAAAATTTTGTACAGAAGAAGAGAGAAGGCTGCCTGTTTATTAGTTTTGAAATTGGTCCCTGGGTGAGACTGTTATCTTTACGGAAAGATAAGATTCTTATTCTGAGACCCAAAGATTGGAGGAACTAAGTAACTAAAGTATTTGCACAATAAGTTTAAATAATGTCTCCATTTTGAGAAGAGTTACATCTCAGAAGCTCATAGTTTTTTTTAAATAAGAACACTGAGATTTTGTCCTCTCTGGGATTCTTCAAGTTGTGATTGTCTACAAAGGAGAAATCTGCTAGAGAGTATGCCCAGAGAAAAGGAAGGCAGCCTGTTCCCTACAACATGGCAGCTGTCTAGGGCTAACAAACCAAAATAAAAACTTCTAAGGAAGACCACAGCCTATGCATTTGGAGATGTATAGCATCTGTAAATGGTATCCGCGTTATGTTACACTGCTGTCAGTGTTAGCATCTTTAGCATTGCAATTCCACTTGTTATCTGCAAGCCTTCAATGATTGTTTTCTGAATAATATGGCTTGCTATAGCTGTTTTGCTCTGAGGAATTAAGAATCATGTCACGGTGCATATTTGAGACAAAGAGGGAGGGAAGAGAACAGCACTAGCATGGAGAAGGCTGATTGGGGGACAAGAAAGATGATGTCTAGTAACAGAGTCATGGTCAAGAGTCAACCGTGAGAGGCCAAAGGCAACAAAGACAAGCGTGGACCCAAGGACCCAGGAAAAGCTAGGCTTTTTGCCATCAAACATATGGGAAACTACAATATTAACTGTACACCAAAAGATAATGCGATTTAATGTGATTTCTTAAGATTGGAGATGTTAAAAGAATAGTTTATCTTATCAGAATGTGCTGTGCACAGAGACAGGAACTAGGGAGATATTTGATGAAAGTCAGAGAATAACGGATCCCATTTGTTTCCCTTACTCTTTTGTTCTTTTCCCTGACTAATTCCTACTCATCCACTAAAACCTGGTTTAAATAATACGTCCTCAATTCAAATTTCCTGACATCCCCAAGTTGATGAGTCACATCCTCCCCTGTTGCCCACAACAGGCTACATGTGCCACCATCTGCTTGCACTGTATTGTGGGCACATTGTGTATCTGTTCATTCCCTGGAGTATGAGTGGCTCTAGGCTAGTTCTTAGGTGCTGCTCTTTCCACATTTTCAGGGACCTCTACAAAGCAGTAGTTCAACAATGTGAAAGGCAGTCAGGAAGAAAAGACAGAGGCTGTCTCCTGATTTCTTCTGGCACTGCTAAGCATCATCATTATACATCATCTTCTTCCTAGTCATTTCCTGGGAAAATTATTTACCTTGAAGTCTTATTTCTGTTCATCAATGGTCCAGAGAAAGAACCAGTTTGATTCCCAACAACTACCTTTCCAAGGGCCCAGTGGCCATAACAGTTTTCTGTCAAACTCTGGAAGTCTAACTGACCATTGCTGTCATGCAGGCAAGCAGGAGCACTGACTGATATGTGACAGGCATAGCATGGCCTGGTATGAGCCTGCAGGGTCCACACCTCACCTGTGTTCTTCTCATCCGAAATTTCAGGTAAGCTTCCTCATCTCTCCATGCCCATTGCTTCAACTGACTGATAATGATATCCTAGGATCTGTCTTCAAGATGTTTTCGTGAGTTGACAATAAAACCCCCATATTAAATATGGAGCCCAATTTGCATAAATTAGCAAATTCTCAATAAATATTAATGAGTATAATACATACTCATGCAGGTAACTGTCTACATAGAAACATATAAGTGTCTTTCCACCTATATACACACAAAGACATATACATTATATGTTATAATATACATATATATATTAAGTCACCTATAGAATACATACTGCACTTGAAGAATGAGAGACACAGCAATGTAGAAGACAGATGAGGTCACTTTCCCACAGGATTTATACTTTGCGTACAGCATTCTTGTCAAATGACAAGGAGTATCGTGCTAAGAATAGCATGGACTGGTATTAGTTAACATTCCCCCCAAAATAAAAATTTAATTAAATGACACTTTAAATTAACATGTTTAAGACATGGAAAATGAAAGAACACAAAGAAAAATCACATTGAAATCTTTTTGTGGTAGTTTAGTTTCGGGTATTAAGTGGTTAGATCACTTGACTGGCGATTCTTTTGTTTTTTACATGCATCACTGTGTAATTAATCAAAGTTATTAACAATGCAGCAGTGATAAAAGTCGGCAGTGGTGGGGGCCATTTTGTTTTATGACACAGTGGAAAGACTGAGGCTAATTTCGAGAAAAAAAAAAAAACATAGCTTACTCACAGAGCTCAAGCCTGAAGACCTGGGATGCTCCGGTCCTCCCCAAGGACCAGCTGAAAGAGTGATCGGGAAGGACGTACCTTGCCATCTTCCACTGTTGCATAGACCTGGCTCTGCCATTTCAGTGGGGCTCAAGGCCAAAATTGGGAGAATAATGATAAGCTTTTCATTATGGAGCATGTACATATTTAATTATGATATTTAGTCCTTTTAATATCCCTAAAGAGTTGCTACTATGATTACCCCCATTTCACAGAAAAGGAGACTGAGGCAATGTCTTATTTGTTTTTCTCATCATTGGGACAAAATATGCAGCACCCACAAGTTAAAGGAGGAAAGGTTTATTTTAGCTCAGAGTTTGTCCATGGTTGGCTGGCTCCAGGGCAGGGCAGCATGATAGAAGGGCATGGCAGAAGAGAAATGGTCCACAATGTGGGAGACAAGAGGAAGCAAGCCTGCCTTCTCTGTTCGTTTTGAGTCCATCCAGACTCCTGGCTGAGGCTATCCAGCCCAATGTAGGGCTACCTTCTTCATTAAATCCATTAGCCACACCCAGAACTATACTAATCCAATTAGGGGGACTAATCTAGTACTATAGACCTTTCATCTTAGTATCCTGCACCCATGATTCAGCCATCCCTCCACTTATGAGCACAGAGGCTTTGGGAGGGGGGTTCTAGATATAAGATATAGTAGGCAATAATGGTGAAATTCAGTCGGCTGCTTTCAGGATATAGATGGCTGATGAGAGAGGCACTGCTTCTTCGCTTCTCCTAGGGTCAGTCACTTTCCCAGGGAAATAATCTCTCAGTCTCCTTGCTTGTATCCTGGGCAAGTACAGAAATCTTCACATTCTAATATCCTCTCCTGCGCCAGTATGAGTGGTGTGCCCTGAACAGGACTTAGCGGCCCATTTTCCATTCTAATTGTTACAGTTTTTGAATAAAAAGTTTCTATAGCTACCAAATAATGTTTATTTATGAAAAAGTCAAACAAAATAGTTTTTATAGTTCCATAACTTAGATTCACTCATATGTACATACATAGTCTACATATTTCAGTGGATAAAAAGCATTCATTGGATTGATAGATGCATGTGAACAGCCAAGAAATGTGAGCTTGACCCATTCAGCACTTAGAGATAGGTTGCAGGAACAGCTATCATCCTAAAAATCATAGAAAACTAGATCTGCAATTAACAATTACATTTAAATTGGGCTACCTTTGTAGGTACTTCCCCCTTATGCCAACGAAATACACACAGCTCTTTAGGAAAATCCTTAGAAGCCCAACAGGGTATCATTTAGGTAAAAAAGTAAAATTTAAAGATGTCCTAAATCTATGCAAATGAGTGATTTCATTATCAGCTTATGTGGCATCTGAATGTGCTGTCAAGTCTTCCTTTAAGCCAATTGAGCCACTTAGTCCCAAGTTCGTGTGGCTTATCCACAGAGGTATCATGACCTGTCTGACGGGTGCAGAGAAACAGACGACAAGGCCGTAGGTACGGATGTGTGAGCTTCTGCAAGGATTTAACCAAACATGACTGAACAATTATCCTCCCATCTAATTCTGGGACGGTGATAAAGGATGGATACTGGTTCATACGGTCACCTCAGGTTGCCTGGTAACACAATAACCCCTGGCCATTTTCAGTTTCTCTTCAAACCTAGTAAGAAGCCAAACACTTTTCTCAAACCAAAAGTAAGCATCTACAGAGGTTGGCATGCCTCTGCTACTAAATAAAGAGTACTAAATATGATACAATTCTAGAGCTCCACATGAGGTTCTGTACAGCATCTCTATCTGAAAGGGATGCTTTAACAGCTGTTGGATCTGTTGGTTCATGTAGACCAAGGGACAGAGCAGCTTGCATAACAGCTAAACCTGGTCTGTTTGAGATGGAATTGGATCCCCAATCACATAACCAGTGGTGCAGCAGACAGATTAAAAAAGACAAGACAAGATCTGAATGCATAAATGAGGAGGCTAGGATGGTCAAAACTCTTACCTGATGAAGACACTGTCTCCTGGAGCTGCCACTGTTTATTGATCATGCAACTCCTAGAAGGGAGAAGGGATGTTGTGGGGAACAGTGAGGTGGGGAGCACTGACACAAGCGGGGTCTTAGGAACAGGGGAACAAGATATTCTAGCAAGAACAAGTCATTAGTTAATGGGAAATTTATTTCTCCCTATGGGTTGATTTTTGCTTCTCTGGAATTTTTCTGTATGAGTTATGCTGTTCTTAGCTACACTATTGTCCTGCCATCTGAGGTGTCACAGCATCACGGGTCATTGAGACCTCTGCTGTGACCAGTGGTGTGGGGAGTTTTTCCTTTCTCACATTCCAACAGCTGGCTCTTCAAGCAAGCCATTGTAGGCTAGTGGGCAGACTCAGACATTTAATATGAAAAGACAACTTATGAATGTATAGCTCACTCAGGGTGGCCCATATCACTGATCCAATGCTATCTCTATTCTTATTTGCACTTGAAACAGCCTGGTTCTCTGATAATATGGTGAATGGGTTGGAATAGCATGCTCCAGATGCAAAACATTCCAGTAACTATTGCACCAGATGCATCAATTTGTCTTTCTCCCTGAAAAGAATAATCTAGTATACTCCAGACTACTGAAGACCTGGAAATTTTACCAACATGGTGGAGCCTTGAATTTACTGGTATTTATTTCCCCACGAGTGAGATATACATACTCAGTAATCTGTTTAAAGTAGTTTTTACTTCCTGCTTACCAGATCCAAACAGCACAATAGCATGAAAGCCATGTGCCAGTTTCATGTCCTCTGAAATAAAAATGTCAGTCAAGGTCCTGTGGACTGTATCATGGCAAAAGGCCAGAGAAGTGATGGACTTTGTGAGAACTGTGAAAGGTACACTGCTAGTTAAAAACAACTGCTTCCTCCAATTTTCACTAACACATATGGAGAAACAAAAAGCATTAAGAAGATTGATAGCTGCAAGTGAACTATTAGGAATTTATTTGCTCTAGAAATAAATCCACCTCTGGAACACCAGCTGCAATTGCAGTTATTATCAGATTATGTTTATAGCTTTTCTTAGTTTGGGCTGCTTTATTAAAGCACCATAGGCTAAGTAGCTTGTAAACAACAGAAATTTATATCTCATAGTTCTGGGAACTCAAAATCTCCTCTTCCTATTAGCAGAGGAATAGGAGGAATAGCTAGATTCCAGAGGAATCTTGCTATCTACTTTTAGGGTAGAAAGAATTAGAGAGCTCATTGGTCTACCCTTTTATAAGAGCACTAATTGCATTCACAAGGGCTCTGTCCTTCTGACTTATCTCCCAGAAGTGTTACTACCTAACACTATCACTTTAGGAGTTGGGCATAGGGATGCAGCACACAAGCTTTCAATCTGTAAAACCCACTATCATTCTTCAAGATCTGTCTTTTTCATCAACCAAATATATGAGTTTGAGGATCTGGTAGAAATCAGCTCCTTGCATTTTCTCAAGTCCTTTGTGCTGGCACTAATTTTCAAAATCATTCAAGAAATTTAATACTGACTTTAGCAAATAAAGTAGTTCTAGTAGTGTCCACTTGGCCTTTTCTACCACAGTAGCCCTTACACCAAGGTTGAGTGTAGGAATTTGCCACTAGAAGATACTTTCCAATTCCTCAAGAGCTGAGAAAATAATCATAGTGGACTCAGAGACTCAAATTGCCCGCTGTGAGATACACCGGGTCAGAATTCCTTTGGTCATCTGAGTACGCACTGGTGGACCACAAACACTTTTGGCAGCACAGCAGTGTGTTTTCTCAAGGACACTCAACTTCTCCTTTATTCAAATGTTTGAGTCTACAAATTGGCTGAAATAAAAGAACCAATTGAGAGCTTGTGAAGTTAAAATTAACTTCCTTGGTATACTGCAGACAAAGTATCTGAAAGATTTAATAGATTAGAATGTCACAGTGGATGTTTAGTTCACCCCTGCTCCCCATTACCACCAACTACTCAGGAGACTTCACAGGACACTTCTTTACTGAGGTCTGAAAAGTGGCCAGGTAAAGCATAGCAGCTAGTCCATGTGGTGTGGTTATTGCTTCCCACAGAGTTGTGAACTCTGCTCACAAAAATTAGAGAACAAGAGAGAAAAGCTAGAAAGCCACATAAACATCCACATAAGCAAACATTCTCATGCAGCATTCTCTCTGTGTGCCTGGGGATAGAAATTTCAAACCCTGACAGGAGTAGGGCAAAAAATCTCATGAGATTTTATTAGTAAGAAGACCTCATAAAAATTAGATCTGTTGACCAGAAACATGTCTACTGTGTTCAGGGTTTAAGTACAGCAAGTATTGGGCTAAAAGGAGAAAGCAGGAAATCTTCTTTTCAGCCTTCATAATTAGGGACACATGTAATCTCTGCTCATTCACAAATAGCTTGTCTTCCAGCAGAATGTGTCAGTGTTGGCAGATCCACACCTGTCATTAAACAAGTAACACTTAACCCGACAATGAAGATACCAGTAAGCAGGCAGTGGGAGTGTGCGGAGGACATCTGCTCACCTTACAGCAACCAGTAAGGAAGGAGAGAGAGAGGGAAGCAGGGGATGATGGAGGGAGGAAGAGAGAGGGTGGAGTAGGGAGAGGGAGTTTGTGCCAGAGAGAAGAGGGTTATGGGTAAACCCCCTCTCCACACTTGTGTCTTTATGACTTTCTCCCTTTGTCGGGGTTCCACCTCCTAACTTTTCATCACCAGCCACTGATATGATCATAACATGTACCCTAAATTTACCTGAAAACTCAGTGAATGAAAAACTTACAAATCCATCAATGGGTCAATCCACCGCTAAAGTCAGAGAACCCTATCGATCACTTTCTAACAGCCCGTTAACTGGCATCCCCATGCTTAGGACGTGGCCGTTGGGGAACATTTGAAACCCGAACCATCCAGCATGCTTCACCTATTCTGTTTCCTCCCTGTGATATTTGTGGACATTTCCCGTGCTGCTACCTTGGTCCCCTTCCCTCACGCCTGCATCTTCTTCCTCAATATTCTCTCACAAACTTGTGATTTCTCAGTTTAATGTTACTTCCTGATATTTGTTTTGAACTATGGAGTCGTTTCTGAATACTAACTTGTCTTATTATCTATATCAAGTAAAAATGTTACTAAGGTTCACATTTTTCCCACGAAAGGAATTCATCTGAAATTCAATTTGTTCGTTATTTTCCCTAACCATCTTCCAATCCAAAATAAAATTCACCAAATTTTCCAATTCACCAAAAGAAATTGTAGGTTCAGAGTAAATCAGAGAATTTGGATTTCAACAAATTTCAGCTTCTTACATGATATTATTTTAAGGCAGAAACTGGCTTCTAATTATTTAGATATAAATATTGCCTACAGCATGATTTTTCCTTGTGGGATTAACCTCTCTGTCACTCTTTGAATGGTCTCCAATTCAGCATTTTTCTTGTGGAGTCTGTGAAATATCAGGAGGCCTTTCACAATGTTCCAGCCAGGGAACTGTATGAAATCTACTTATGTCATATGTAATCATTTATAAACGTACCAAAAGCTCTGTGTGATAAACACTTCTTTACATGAGTCACTGGGTTTCAAGTTTGAAGTTGACAATAATGCTAGTGGTAGTTGTCCCCACATTAAAAATATCCTCAGGCCCAGGAACTGAGTTTAGCAGCGGGTGGCATGGAAAACAGTGAATGCGCCACCGAAACAGCGCCGGGGTTAGAGCTTACTGGCCTCCAGGCCTACGCCGGAAGAGCGCCCAGGGACTGAGTTTAGTAGCGGGCAGCTCTGGAAATGGCAAACGTGCCACTGAATCTGCACTGGGGTTAGAGCTTACGGGCCTCCAGGCCCATGCCAGAAGAGCACCCAGGGACTGAGGTTAGCAGGTAAGAGTCTGACTTTTTCCACAACAACTGCAGAAGCACATTCAGTCACCTTGTATTGGTGAGTAGGTGGGCCTGTTGGAACATCAGCCTCTACCATTGCAGCTGCACAGGGTCTACAGCCTACTGGCCTCCAGGCCGACTGCACAAGTGAGCCCAGAGACTCTGTATTGGTGAGCAGGCGGGCCCATTGGAATCTCATGCAGCACCATTGTAGTTCAGGAGGCAGAACCTTCCTGCTTCTAAAGCAGACGGGAGAAGGTGTTCTCACTGTATTGATTGAGTGCCTCATATGGTGTGCCAGAACTAGGGGTTTTTCTTTAGGTCCCAATACAGACTGCAAAGAACAACCCAGGAAACACTGCTATTTTAAGGTTCCTAACTATTAGGAGGAAAGTGACTTGCAACAGAAAGCGCCAGAAAACAGGGCAGGTCAGAGATGAGGAAACACTCAAAGTCTCAGATACAAAAATCCTCAACTCCAAGTAACACAGGATGAAGGGAAATAGAGAAGTTTGAAGCCCAGTCTCCAGGGTCCTCATAAATGGTAACGAAAGCAGATCTAGTGAAATGGAAATCAGAACTGATCTCTGAGATGAAAGCAGAGATATTGGACACTGTCAACATGATGATTAATAAAGCTAAAGAGGAAATCATGGAGTTGATAGAATCCAAGATAGCAAAAGCACTGGAACCTTTTAAACACCTACAAGCAGAAGCCCAGGAAATTAAGAAAGAAAATGAAAGCTTGCGCAATAGAATGAACTTGGAAGAAGACCGAATTTCAGACCTAGAAGACAGGATCTCAACCAATGAACTGGAAAGGCATAATCTATGGAAGAAAGCAAGCGATAATGAAAAGTCAATCCAGCAGCTCCTAGATGATTCAAAGAAGCATAACATAAGATTGATTGGAGTCACTGAGGAAGCAGGAGACAGTGCTAAAAACATCAAAAAGCTATTCACAGAGATAATGGCAGAAAACTTCACAGAAAAAGGTCAAGAATTGGACATACAAATATATGAAGCATACAGAATGCCACATGCCCGTGACATGATAAAATCTACACCTAGGCATATAATCATAAAAGTCCCAGACATCCAAAAACAGAATGAAATACTGAAAGCAGCCAGAGAAAGAAAAAACAGATACATTCCAAGGGAGGCCCGTCAGGATCACAGCGGACTTCTCAACTCAAACACTCAATGCAAGAAGAGCCTTGAGTGAAGTCTTCCAAGCCCTAAAGGAAAACAACTTCCAACCCAGACTCATGTATCCTGCAAAATTATCCTTCAAAATTGATGGGGAAATGAGATACTTTCATGACAAAGAACACCTGAAAAAGTTCACAAATATGAAACCCGTGCTCCAAAACATTTTAAAGAATATCTTGGAGAAAAATAAGGAAAGTTACAAATCCATGCGACCTAACCGAGTCAACCCATGGGACCAAACAAGAAACTGATGGGGAAAGGGCAGAAGTACAATAACACAGCCAAGAACAGGAAAACATGGCAGCACTACATTTACCTATATCAGTCATAACGATTAAGGTCAATGGACTCAACACGCCAATTAAGAGATGCAGACTGGCAGAGTAGATCAAAAAACAAGATCCTACAATCTGCTGTATACAAGAAACACACCTAATTCAGAAAGAAACCCATGGACTAAAAGTAAAGGGATAGAAAACAATACTCCATGCGACTGGAAACAGCAAGAAAGCAGGAGTGGCGATTTTATTTGCAGGCAAAATAGACTTCAAGCCAAAGCTGATAAAGAGAGATAAAGATGGACACTAGCTTTTAGTTCAGGGAAAAATCCAAGAGACAGAAATCACAATCTTAAATATCTATGCTTCAAATTCTAATGCACCCAACTATATAAAACAAATATTAACAGACTTGAAAAACCAGATAAACTCCAATACAATAATAGTAGGGGACCTCAATACCCCACTGTCACAAAGAGATAGATTGACTGGACAAAAAGTCACTAAGGAAACCCTTGAGCTCAACCAGACTCTTCAGCAAATGGACTTAATAGATGCCTACAGAGTATTTCACCCCACAAAGTCAGAATATATATTCTTCTCAGCTGCTCATGGATCATTCTCCAAAATAGACCATGTGCTCATTCATAGAACAGGTTTAAGCAAATATAAAGGGATTTAAGTTATCCCTTGTATACTGTAGGACCATAGTGCCCTGAAATTGGAGCTGAATGGCAAAGGAAAGCCCAGGATCTTCACAAACACATGGAAACTGAACAACATTCTGCTGACCAACCAATGGGTCATAGAAGAAATTTGAGAAGAAATTGAGCAGTTCTTACAACTAAACGATAACCCCAGTACAACATATAGAAATTGATGGGACACAATGAAAGCAGTTCTACGAGGAAAATTCATAGCACTGAAGGCCTATATCCAGAAAATGGAGCAAGCTCAAATAAACAACTTAATGCTGCACCTCAAGCAACTAGAAAGAGAGGAGCAAAACAAACCCAAAGCTCTCACTAGGCAAGAAATTATAAGGATCAGGGCAGAAATTAATGCAGTAGAAACCAAGAGAATGGTTCAAAAAATCAATGAATCCAAAAGTTGGTTCTTTGAGAGGATAAACAAAATTGATAGACCCTTAGCCAACCTCATTAAAGAAAGGAAGGAAAAGGCTCACATCTATGCTATTAGGAATGAGAATGGAGAAATTACTACCGACCCAGAGGAAGTCCAGAGGATAATAAACACCTACTTTGAAAATTTATACTTTAATAAAATGGAAAATGTCGAAGAAATGGATAGATTGCTAGACACATATGAACTCCCAAAGCTGAATAAAGAAGATATAGAAATGTTAAATGCCCCAATAACAATCTGTGAAATTGAAAATGTAATTAAAAACTTCCCAACAAAGAAAAGCCCTGGACCTGATGGTTTTACTGCTGAATACTATAAAACTTTTAAAGAAGAGTTAGTGCCTCTACTTCTGAAACTGTTCAATGAAATTGAAAAGGAAGCAGTGCTCCCAAACTCATTCCTGGAAGCAACCATTACCCTGATTCCAAAAGCAGAGAAAGACCCAACCAAAAAAGAGAACTACAGGCCAATATCTCTAATGAATATCGATGCAAAAATCCTCAATAAGATCCTGGCAAACAGAATACAGAGAATTATCAAAAAGATTATACACCCTG